>JACCGJ010012518.1:0-10907 GCA_013407085.1 Atriophallophorus winterbourni
GGAAATGCAACAGGTAGCCCATATTCCAACAGAGGACGAATGTAAACAGAGAAAAGTGTCTGGAACATTTGCGGGGTAATGGACGCAAAGGAACGCCGAATCGCCCAGAGCATCCTGGTAGCGCTGCCTATTCTCCGACAAGTGTCAGCCTTCGACTTCAAGGAATCCATAACCAGAATCCCTAAGTCTTTTCCGACCGTCACCGCTCTAATAGGCTTACCTCCAAGAAAGTATTCACCACCAGTGTCATCGGAGTTTACGCGCATGACCACTGTCTTGTCCTCATTGATAGGCAGTGACCAGCGTTGTGTCCAACTGACTAAGTCATCAACTGCTTGTTGCAGTTGCTTGTGGCCATCGCAGGAACTGACAGAGGCCCACAGTTTCAGATCATCCGCGAATAAAAGACAATCGATCGCTACCGTGTCCGGAATATCATTCAAGAAAACTTTGAATAACAATGGGCCAAGGACAGATCCCTGCGGCACACCGGAGCCTGCTATCATCTCTGAAGAAAAAACTCCATTCACCTCGACACGGTTTGACCGCCCTGAGATGAATGCCTCGATCCATTTAAGTAGACAACCCTGAATACCCAAACCCTCCAGCTTGACGAGCAATCGGCGGTGGGGCACGCGGTCAAACGCCTTACTAAAGTCGATAAAAATGACATCGACCTCTTGACCAGAATCAGTCAAAGCACACCAACTTTCTCGCGCCAGGAGCAGATTGCTTACGCATGAGCGATTTTTGGTGAATCCATGTTGTTGTGGACACCAACGCCCACACTCCAAAAGGAAGTGCTCTATTTTCCTTTTGATCAGCTTCTCCAAAATTTTACCGATCACAGAAGTCAATGTGACCGGCCTTTAATTAGCGGGACTACTAGGGTCCCCACTCTTAAACATAGGTTTAATAATACCCTGTTTCCATTCTTGTGGCAAGACCCCTAATGTTACAGATTTTGTAAACAACCTGGCCAGCGGAACGCACAACACTTCTGATAGTGCTCGTTAAACCAACGGATGAATACCGTCTGGTCCTGGCGCGGATTGTGTGTCTAACTGTTCCAACAGGTGTCTAACAGTCTCTACATCTACATCAAGATCAGACAGCACTGCACTGTTATTAGAGACAGAAGGAGGATCACTGTCTTCCAGACAGCACACGGAGGCATACTGCTTAGCCATGGCTTCAGCTTTCAAACCATCCTCAGTAATGTCTACCCCATTAGTATCTATCAAATTAGAAATATATGGCGACGCCTTTGTGCGGCGTCGAATGTATGCGAATAGCCGTTTTAGTGCACAAGTAGACTCGTCAACCAATCGCTGCTCGTACAACATACGTTTTCTGCGTTTTAATGCCGTACAAAGGTTTCCAGCTTGCCGATAATTGTCACAGTCAGTGGCGTTTTTCCGACTCACGAATATCGACCAGAGCTTTTGACGTTACCGCAAACGTTTCCTTATCTCCTTATCAAACCAAGGTGGACCTTTCGCTTTACGACGACGTGTGGACAACGGAACAGCCAACTCAATAACTGTCGAAATGTTATTACGGATCACCAGCCAACAATCTTCAACATCAGCTGCTTGATCGAAAGACCAATCGAGAGATGAAGCAACATTCCGAAACCTACCCGCGTCTGCCTTCCAAAAATTCCTTCTGGAAATTGGATCTGGTACCCAGCCAGTGTTGCGTTTCCACATAAAACTTAAGATGGCATGGTCACATCAGCCTAATGGAACTTCAGTCCGAAGCTGAGTAATATCGGACTGCGTGGGAGTGAATACCAAGTCCAAAATGGACTCACACCCAGTAGGGCCTACTCTGGTCGGATGGGAAACGTGCTGCACGCGGCCCACATCAACCACAGCGTCCAATAAGTCCCGCTCGAATGACCCAGAACCTTCATCTAGCGAAGTCCAATCAATACTAGGAGCATTGAAATCCCCCATAATCAAGCAGTTTGAGGATCTACCTGTCATGATTGTTTGTTGTATACTTTCTATATACCGTTGACTAACACATCATGTTTGCATTTCAGCTATTGTACGCTCATTCGTAGAATAGTGAAGCGTTGCTTACTCCATTTAAACCCGTCTTCCTTTTCTACTTAATTCGGATCGTATAAAGAACGTTACAATTTACTATTCTTAGAATACAATGGAATCAACTCTGCGTCCAAGATTTTTCGATGCTGATCCAAACTCTCCAGACGCCACTAAACGCTGGAATCACTGGTTCCGGACTTTTAACACGTACCTCAATTCAGTGGATTCTGACAAGCTCGATAAATTGGAAACTCTCATACATTTTTTGGATCCATTGGTTTATGACTATGTCGCGGACTGCAAGGATTATCCCTCTGCAGTCAATACTCTACGCCAAATATATGTTCGTCCTAGTAATATTATCTATGCACGATACCTCTTGCAAACATGTAAACAAGAAAATGGACAAGACGTTGACCAGTTTGTTCAAAAGCTAAAGTCTTTAGCTAAAGACTGCGAATTCAAAGCAGTCACTGCGGCTGAATATCACAATGAATGTGTTCGTGACGCCATAATAAACGGGATTTTGTCCCATTCTATCCGCGGAAAACTCTTGGCTCATAACGATCTTTCCTTGGACGAAACACATCAACTCGCAAGATCGCTTGAACTGGCACACAAGCAGTCACAATCATATGGAAACAATCAGTCGTTTTCATGCTCAACTGCTCCAAATCATTCTGAAAGTGTATCTAAGTTATCACCACGATCTGATGCTTGCGATAAGGAGGTTAATTTTTCAGCACTGTCTACTCAAAGTTGCTATTTCTGTGGTCGGACAGAACATCCTCGTTCTAAATGTCCAGCGCGCGAAGCTATTTGTAATCTTTGCGGCAAACCGGGTCATTTTCAACGTGTATGTCGCTCAAGTAACACAGGCAAACACCATACTAATTCAGTTATATCATCTTTATCGGTTGCGGCCGTACCTGATTGTTTATCACGTACAATTACAACCGTCTCTGTAAACGAAACACCCCTTCGAGCTCTGATCGACACAGGAAGCTCTTGCAGCTTTATCAACTCCGAGGTATTGAAACTGCACACTTGGAAGGTTTATCCAGCCAAATCAGTCGTCACAATGACATCAACTTCAATGTCTTGCCAAACAACTGGTTACTGCACTGTTTCTATCAAATACCGAGGTGTCTCCTATGGGAATTTTAAACTGTTTGTACTTCCCAATCTTTGTACAGATATCCTACTTGGACATGATTTCCTGGATCTTCACGATAAAGTTGAAATTCCATTCGGTGGAAGCCGTGATACTTTCGCTTTTTGTGGCCTGGCTGCCGCAGTTGTGGAATCGCCGCCACTTTTTGCCAACTTATCTCCTGAGTGCAAACCGATTGCAACAAACTCTAGGCGGCATCACCCGGATGATGAAAAATTCATATGTGCAGAAGTCAACCGTTTGTTAGAAGAAGGTATAATAGAACCTTCGATATCTCCGTGGAGGGCTCAAGTACTTGTTACGAAGAACTCTAATCACAAACAGCGTATGGTAGTCGACTACAGTCAGACCATTAACCAGTTCACTTATTTGGATGCGTATCCATTACCACGTTTAGACAAAATGATTGAAGAAATTTCACACTTTCAAGTATTCAGTACTCTTGACCTTCTATCTGCTTACCATCAAATTCAGATCGCGGCTTCCGATCGGCCTTATACTGCCTTCGAAGCCGGTGGTGGTCTGTTTCAGTTCCGTCGAATACCATTTGGTGTCACTAACGGCGTGGCGTGTTTTCAACGAACTATCGACAATCTCATTCAACATGAAAAGCTGAAAAATACATACGCATACATCGACAACGTAACGGTATGCGGTAGCACTCAAGAAGAACACGATTTGAACCTGGAACGTTTTCTAAATGCCACAAAAGATATGGTATCACACTCAATAATAATAATAAGTGCATCACTTCCTCAACTGAGATATGTCTTCTAGGTTATAAAGTTTCGAAGGGTACCATAAGACCAGATCCAGAAAGAATGGAACCCATCCGCCGGCTACCTTACCCGCGTACTACGAAAGAATTACAGCGGGTTATTGGTATGTTTGCTTATTACTCACACTGGATACCTCTATTCTCAGACAAGATAAATAAACTTGTCAAGAACAAGATATTCCCTTTGCCGGAAGAAGTCAAGACTACCTTTGATAACCTAAAGATTGAACTTGAAAACTCCATGCTAATTACAATTGACTATGATGAACCTTTGGTAGTAGAAACCGATGCTTCGGATATAGCCATTGCTGCTTCTCTGAGTCAAAACCACCGTCCGGTTGCCTTTTTCTCAAGAACTCTCAATACAAGCGAGAATAATCACTCTGCCGTCGAAAAAGAAGCATACGCTATTGTGGAGTCCATCCGAAAATGGCGACATTATCTTCTAGGCAGACCATTCAAACTGATAACCGACCAACGTTCGGTTTCCTTCATGTTTAGCGTCCGCCAGAAAAGTAAAATTAAGAATGACAAAATCCAACGTTGGAAAATAGAGCTATCGGAATACAAATATGATATCATATATCGTCCAGGTACGGAGAACCATGTCGCTGACACTTTGACCCGTAATGTGTGTGCATCAACTTCGAATTCAGATCAGCTCGAAAAATTGCACAGCTCACTTTTCCACCCAGGGATCACTCGTTTTTTCCATTTCATTCGATGTAAAAACCTTCCATATTCTATTGATGATGTCAGACGTGTTATATCCAACTGCAAAGTCTGTGCAGAACTGAAACCAAGATTTTTCAAATCATCCGGTAAGATAATTAAAGTCACGCAACCACTTGAACGTTTGAGCATAGATTTTAAATGTCCGTTACCATCTTGTTCACGCAACCGCTACATGCTCACATTAATCGATGAATTCTCGCGGTTCCCATTTGCCTTTGCCTGTGCCGATTTATCATCAGCCACTGTAATTGAATGCCTTCCACAACTTTTCTGCCTCTTTGGGATGCCAGCATACATTTTTTGTCTTCCGAACTCAAGCGTTTTCTGCTTGAGAAAGGCGTCGCTATGAGCCACACTGCGGCCTATAACCCACAAGGAAACGGTCAGGTTGAACGCCTCAACGGTACCATTTGGAAGACAATATGCCTAGCATTACAAACCCGTAATTTACCTCCAACTCGTTGGGAGCTAGTCCTACCTGAAGCACTTCATTGCATAAGATCATTACTATGTACGTCGATCAATTGCACCCCTCATGAACGCATGTTTCAATATGCTCGGCGTTCTGCCACAGGAACATCCTTACCTTATTGGCTGACGACACCGGGTCCTGTACTTTTACAGCGATGCGACCGATCTTCTAAATACCAACCGTTGGTGGAGGAAGTACAACTATTGACCTGCAACCCACTCTATGCACACATTGCTCATCAAGATGGTAAGACTGAAACAATAATAATAATAATATATATTCTTGGATATCCAAGGCATGTAATACATGATCAGTTTATCAAATTTGAACAGCAAAAGAAAATAGTACAGTGCAAGTGACCGAAGTGAGCGGGATTTTTAAACATTTTTTTCCGTTCAATAAGGAAAATTAATATACAGTAGGTAAGAAAAAATTATCAATGTCTAATAGAAATAAAATTTCATTTAAATTATGTCAAGATTTACGAATGGCAAGGATGCAAGAAACAATGGAGAACAGAAATGGAAGGTAATTATGGAAAAAGTGGTGCGAATGGTAATGATGTTGTCATGAAAAATTGATAAATAAATTATATATGAATAAGTTCATGTTTTTACGGAAAGTTTGAATAAGAAGATTGAAAAGGGAACGTAAATCCATCGGAATAAGAAAATCTAAGAAATTGTGGGGGGTGAGAGAGGGTGTGGCTAATAGCAGGGAGGAGGCAGTAGGGTGCTGTGCTCCAATACTCTTGAAGAATTGTCGACCAATCGAACCAAAATGTGTTCACCAGCCGGATTTTCGTTATCTGCAGGAGAATGAATCGCATACGGAACAAATCTCGGGCGGATAGATTTCGAGCCAATTACAGTGATGGTGCGTTATTCGAAGACACTGGAATATAATGAAAGATTTTCCCTTCACCAGCACGGTGAGAGGTCATCAAAGTAAAATAGTACATCATTTAAGAAATAAGAATGTACATTAAAAAAATAATGTTTTTTTTAGTTTTTTTACGTTTTTTTCATGTTTTGGTAGATTTTTTTAATATTGTGCACGTTAAGATAAAAAATGAGACATTTCTAGGCCTCGTGAGAAATGAAAGACAGTTATATACATAATGGTGTATAGAAAATGTTATCGAAGGCAATGTTGAGATTAATTTGTGTAAAAGCATTTCTAGGGTCTGGTAACCTGACACTTGGATGGCCAGTTATCCAGAAAATACTATCTGACCTCGTGACATATTATTATATGCAGATATAAAAGCAGATAATGGTTAAGAATATGGTTATATGGTAAAAATGATTATAAAACGCACGGTTACGATGAAGATGTGTAACAAGATATCTAAGGGTCCGGTAACCTGACACTTGAATGGCCAGTTATCCAGAGAATACCATAAGACATTATGATATACTAATATGTGGAGAAAGATGTGGGATTAGAAACCTGGGATCCCATTAGAGTATAGAATATCTAGAGAAGAGTTTATCTTAAGGATTTGAGATAGTGAGTGAACGGTAAGAGTTTCTACAAGAGTTTTGAATTTTCCTGTAGATGTGCATATACGGAAAAGAAGAGGAAGGGAATTCCAAAGTTGTGCATATCTAATTAAGAAGAAGTTTTGTCTAACTTTAGCGCGAGATAAAGGGATATTCAATAGCCTTGTTCGATTACGCAGATCATATTGAATATAATCGCGAAAGCGCATGCCAGACTGAAGCTTAACTCGCTGTTGAGTAATGATTCGGAAGAAAAAAAGCAGATTCAGACGAATTCTGCGTAGCCATAGTGGTTCGACACTCAGCAAATTACACCTTTCATGATAAGGCAAAGGGTTAGAATAACCCAAAGTTATTTTGGTGAAATTACGTTGAAGTTTCTCTAAGAGAAAAGAATCACGCCTCCCCATGTGGGAATATATGATATCACAATAATCAAGAATTGGCAGGACCTTCATTTTATATAGTGCAATTTTACTTTCACGTAAGAGGAATTTATGGTTAATTAAACCAAAGTTTTGTCGTGCTCTCGTGAGGAGATGTCTTGCTTGCTCATTAAAGTTCAGAGAAGATGAATACCTAAATCCGAGATCCCTAACTTCTGCAGAAGGAGTTATGGTTGAGCCATTTAATGTAAGTGTGTCACAGGGGATTAAGCAGCGTAATCCCATATAGTGTGTCTTAGGAGCCGAAAATTCTAATCCCCATTGTGCACCCCAGCTTGATAGAGATGCAAGATCAGTGTTAAGGGATATCAGAGTTTGTGACATTTCATTAGGTGGAAATGATAGGACGACTTTTATGTCATCAGCGAAGATAAAGAGTTTAGAGTGGTTCACAACACTTTGCAGATCATTAATATAAATGAGAAAAAGAAGGGGGCCTAGAACACTGCCCTGAATTACGCCACTTGGAATCGGCTGATTAGGTGAAATAACACCGTTAATGCTAACTGAAAAGTTGCGATCAGACAGAAAAGAATGAAACCAACTTAATAAAGGCCCATGAATACCTAAATATGATAACTTCAAAAGGAGTAGCGTATGTGGAACCCGATCGAAAGCCTTGCTTATGTCTAGGAATACAATAATCACTGATAATCCTTGGTCTAGTGAACTGGTTATGTGATCTAAATATTCTAACTGGCAGGTTGCACAAGATTTTGGTTTAGGAAACCATATTGGACTGGGGAGAACGCATCTGGGCCAAGGTAGTCCAACAAAGATATCTTAATTAACTTTTCAAATAACCTAGAGAGAATAGGAGTGTGATTAATAGGGCGATAATTCGTAACGAGGTTCGAATTACCAGATTTTAAACGAGGGATAATAACCGAGTGTTTCCAATGAGTTGGAAAGATTCCGGATTTGAGAGAAATATTAAAGAGATTTAATAAGAGTAAGGTAAAATCTTCACTGCTGTTGTGTAGGATGGCTGATATAAAACCTACACCATCGGGCTTGTAAGAAATTTTACTTCGACGGGAAATATCTTTTATTTCTTTTAAAGTTAAAGTAATGGAGTCAATAGTATTTAAGGGTACGTTATTGTTTGCCGGTGGATGGTAAATGTTATCATTAAATGAGCTGCTGAAGAATGAAGAGAAAGCCTGACTTATTGTGGGTGGGTCAGTAGTGACTACATCCTTATTGTCTTTTTGATAAATAATTGGAGAGATGTCACGTTTTAATGAGGTACATCTATTCTTCGTAAGACAATTCAAAGACTTAGTCTTTGAGTTACTGCTTAAAGCCTTTCTTTCTTGACGCTCTAGGAGGCGAATTTTAATGCCTGGGAGAGAGTTACATAGCTCATGTCGGCGTATAACAGAGAAGAAGTCAAACTTATGATTTGCAGAAGTAGAGAGACGAACAATCTTTTTTTCGAGAAGGGTTATAGGGTTATGTTTACTTATTTTAATATGAGAGGTAGACGAACTCTGAAGGCATGCTAAGAGGTTATCATGGAAAATCGAAGAAATACGATTAAAGTCTGAAGAAAGAAAAAATTCAGTCCAGTCGTTGTCTCTGAGGAGATTCGAAAACTTAGTCCAGTTGATATAAATTTTCTCATCATTGTGTATATATGCCGGCTTCCGAAAAAGGCGCAGAACGCAAGTGACCATATTGTGGTCGCAACCGGGCAGTGGAGCTGAAATTTCAACGTTGCTAGGATCAGTACCTAGAGTGAAGATCAAGTCTAAAATGCTGGACAGTCTTGTAGGCTTACTCACAGATTGTGTGAAACCTAAAAGATTAATCGTTTTAGCGAATGCTGAAAATCTATTCGAAATGTGGGGGTATTTCCAGCTGATGCATGGCATATTGAAATCCCCAGCAATAATTTTATTGCTGAGAGGGGCTATGGATGCCTCAGTAAACACATTTATAAGCTTATCAATAGTGAGTGTGGAAGAAGATGGTGGGTTATAGATGCACCCTATGAGAGCATCAAGAGAGGGTATGGTGATCCAAATTGAGTCATCTAGATCGTCTAACATATGAGAACTGTATATGTCTGCCGGAAAATCTGTATTAACATAAATGAGAATACCACCACCACGGGTGTGGGTGCGGTCCTTACGAAACATGAAATAGTTGGCTAGTTCAAGTGAAACGTTGGGAATGTCATGAGATGTCCACGTCTCTGTGATGAGAACTATTTCGTACGGGTTTGAGATCAAGAAATGTTGAAGGGTAGGAAGCTTAGAGATAATCGACCGTGCATTTAATAATAGAAGATTAATTTTAGGATACTTAACATGTGCAACCGGAAGTGATTTACATAAGTGGTCTGAAATTGATGGTGTTAATTTAAGTAAGGGTTCTGGTAATGAAGAGGAAAATTTTGCATCGGTGTATACCTGGCTTGAAAAGGGTCTAGGTAGGTATTAAACGGGTTACCGTTCATGAAGGGACGCTGATCTAGGGTACCTGACGCGTATGGAAGTGGAAAATGGTAGGGTCTTGAAGAAGGATAGTGAGGACGTGAATGCTGAGGAGAGAAAGGACTATGGGAAGGAATAATTCGGCCAAATGGGTCAGATGTGACCGGGAATTGTCTAAGGACGGGGTGATAAGTGTATAAGCCATGGGGTGGTTTATATTCATCAAAGTTTCGCTTGGCCCTATGCATACTATTGATGTGTGGTCCACCTCGAAGTAGTGGCGAATTTGCCTTGAATACAGGGAGCACGAGTTTTTTAGTGGATTTACCTGACAATCGAGGTGCAGGGCGTACATCTGCAACGACCGTTTTAATCGTGGTGAGATTGCATTCATGGGAGGGAGTTGTGTTATCAATGTTTAAACTAGGTTTAGCTATAGAGGGGATGCTACCTGAAGTTGGTATATCATCAGAAGCTGAGTCTCGGGGTATAGATGGTGATGTGGAATTATCAACGACAATATCCAGGTCTATCAAATTGGGGATAACTGTTGAGGGTTTTACTACGTTGAAACGCTTGGGAACGCATTTGCGTTGTAAGGGTGTGTTGTCTGGCTTGATCAACACATTTAAAAATTGAGGCAGAGATTTTAAGACATGTTGATTATTGAGTATATGTAACGCATAATTTTCGTTAACACATTTTAATAATATCGGGGCACAACTGCGGTTAGAAGGCTTTCTAAGCCTAATTATAGATGCCGATTCTAGAGGGAGGCCATAACGAGACATTACTGTTTTTTTGAGGTCCACTAAGGGATATCTATCGCCTACATTAAGAAGAATAATGTTTTTAGCACGGTTTCGACGCTGCTCAATTTCTGAGGTCAGCGACACTATGAATCGACCCGTTTTTTGAAGAAGATCAGAGTCTAATACGTAACTAGGGTCGAGAAGGATAGCTAGTGGTTCTAATATACTGCAAATTTTAGAAACCGTGGATAGCTTATCCGCAACTGATTCAATCTTGTTTTCTAAGTTCCGTACAGTGGTCAGAACCGTGGACATATTTCCATCAAGAACCACCGAACATTTTTTTAATTGAGATGTAGTTCGGTGTGTTGCCTTTGAAGATTTCGATAGCTTGTAATGAGACATATCGACAGTATAAATATAAATATGTGTAGTGCAGATAAAAGACTTGCCGAAATTTCAAACACCGCGCCGTCGATTTATGTCAGTGTCTCTACGCCGCCTAGCACCAACAGTCAGAAATTCAACGCTGATTTCCCCTACTACG
>JACCGJ010012522.1:0-16617 GCA_013407085.1 Atriophallophorus winterbourni
GGTCCTGTGTGACCTGGCGGAACTGCTCCTACTGACAGGAGCAAAGGCGAGGGCGACTGACTGGCGCCTCAAAACCAGCGTGCTTCGGGCAGGTGAAGCTCGCTGGTCCATGGAGGCGGCCCACTTAGGTGGAGGAAATTCCTTATATCAAACCTCCACTGTCATGTTGCTACATCTATCCATAGAAAAGGTTTCAGGGGTCAACATCAAGGAAAAATCCGGAGCCGGCAATGCGACGTTTATTTAACGTCGTCCTGCCAGCTCCTGCGACGGCATCGTTGTCCAAAAGTCTTAGCCTAGATGTTCCGTTGGTTCCAGTGGTGTCCTGGAGAGGAAGCACTAAGTGCTTGGGCAACAGCTAGTTCTCCATATTGAACTGCTATGGCGTACAACACAACGCACCAATGAAAAGGACACTCCATTCTGCTTTTACGAAAAATAACTCACGGAGCAGCAGATACCAGTTAACAGCTATGGCTCGACTGGCGTAGAGCTAAGCGCCTGGGGCTGCTTTCGACGTTCGGAGAGACTTCTAGGTCTCATTGGACGGCTACCGCCTGCTTCAAGGTTGGCATACCTCAGTCAATAAGGTGCTGTTTCGTCATGATCTGCTATCCTTATTGGATGCATGTGGATTACGAATCAACCGACTGTATTTTTCCGCACCAGCAAATCGAAATACCAAACAACAAAAGTTAGTTCCTAAACTTAGAACCTCGTACGTCCGGTCCATGACGTCTCTTGAAAACATCATCGCTTTAATAATTGGTATCAGCTTGATATTATTCTTGTTAAGCGAACTAATATAGGAAGCGTGCTTCTCACTAGATCATTTCGAATCGCAGACTGTGACACTGATGATTCACTGGTCAATGCAAAACAGAGGCTTATCAACACTAGATTTCACCGCACCAACTTATCTGGTATGTCTACAAGAGACGTCACTGGCATGTGCGAACCTAATCTAACTGTGAGAATCGCGAAAGCCTTCACATACGAGTTCAACAACACAGCCACACTTAAATCTGCTTCAGGTAACTGGTAATTGATAAGAAGCTGCATATAAGGAAACCCACTTTCCACGTTCGGTCCGACGGAAGCTCGAACGAGCGACTGGTTCGAAGCAAACGCTTCTAAGATGACCGCAGCGCAGTATCAGAAATGCCCAGCTTTATTGAGGTTCAAAGCTATGCCAACATATGAAAACATACTTCTTCTGAGAGCAGCTAGAAATGAGGTCCAACATACTGCAAGGCGATGTGCAAACGTCTATTGGACTGAATTTACGCTCAATATCCAAGAAGCTGTGAATATCGGAAATTTTTAATGTATGTATGATGAGATCAAGAGAGCCATTGGCCCAAACAAACTCAATACGGCTCTCATTATATGTTTATCTGGTAAGCCGGATGTGGACAAAACTCAACAGATGGAAAGATGGTTAGAGAACTTCTCATCTCTCTGTTTTTGCACTTAATGCATGCAATTGCTGCTGCATGCATTCTTGCATCTAATGCATGCACTTGATAATGTAAAACTTTTGCCGACAATTGATGAGCTCAATAAGGCAATCGACCGCTTAGCAAATAGGTAGGGCCCTGATGACGACACATTTTTACCTGAGCTCATCAAATGCGGTAAAGAAGCATTATTACATTCTCTTCACCATTTGTTTCTGCAATGCTGGTATGGGGTGGGTGTCCCACAAGAGATGCGATACACAAATATCATAACGCTATTAATGAATAAGGGTGACAGAGGCGACAGCGAAATCTCCCTTATGAATGATGTAGTCACATTGTTTGCTAAACTCTCACAGTTCTAGCTGCAAGTTTTAGCTGATAGAATTTAGTCTAAGTCTCAATGTGGCTTACGCAAATGAAGATCAACCGTTGACATGATCTCCTCCCTGAGGCAAATTCGATAATTGTATCTGAAACAGAGTATGCCATTGGGCGCTATTTTTATTTATATGATTAAGGCATCCGACCAGGTCAGCATGCAGGTACTTTTTAGAATGCCTGATATAATAGGCATCCCCCCAAGGCTGCTCAGGCTCGATATTTCGTTTCACGCAGGCATGAAAGGCTCAGTCCAATGTAACGGTTGCAGTTCATAAGCATTTGAAATCCGCGGAGGCGTCCGACAAAAATGTGTTCTTGCTCCTACGATATTCAGCATATATATATATATATATATATATATATATATATATATTTCTCATAAGACTAACAAAAGCCTGCTTTATAACATTTTAAGCACTCATTTAATGAAACCAATTATATTTTATTCCAGCCGCAAAGAAGGCCCTTGAAGCGTTAGAGATGAAATTAAGTAAGTAACCATATATTCAATTTACATTCCTCCGTTTCTTTCAGATAAACTTATGATTCACAAACCAAATAAACCGATTAAAATTGAACGTTGATGTTAGATAATACATATTTGTTAATCCTATTCAAAATTCCATTTTTATTGCACGTATTTGAAGAATGCTGCCGATCTGGTGCTGAAAATAATCGTCCCGTCACACAGTTTATTGTCATTGATGAGGTCATGGAACGTAAATTACCTTAGAGAATGATTGTTAACATTTAACTGCGAAATTTCTTTTCGCCGACACAGACAGAATTTTGATTTCATCGCTAATGTATCAGACTCAATCAAAAACGCTAGAGTCGTGAACAAAGGAGTTGGATATGTGTTTTCACATTAGGCCTGTTGCTAAGACATTTTCAACGATTTCTACATAGTCAATGAGATTTTGCTTATCAGATTGGATACGTTTGAAAATATCGGGATCAGATCTCTCGCGGTTGTGAAAATACATATCGAATAGCATGCCTAAGTTAATGTGAATGGATTAAAATCCCAAATGATTATTATCAATAGCGGAACCACACAAGGAAACCTGGATGGGTCGCTCCTCTTTCTAATATACATTACCCTTGAATCCTTCCAACCATGTCTTAAAAATTGTTGTTGTTCGCGGATGATATGGGAATTTCTACCAAAAAATGTCAGTCATATTCGACTGCCGTGAAATGTTTTGGCATTCACCATGATCCATGTTGGAAAGACATCATCGTTATCATAATTATTGGGAAATGAGAATTTGGTATGGATCTATTTGGAAAATTATGTTAAAGTATGGAATGTTTTGAACGTGGTGAGCACGAGCAATGTCACAATATATAATGACAGACCGATAAATTACTGGGTTTTTTTCCGACTACATTTTGGAGATTCTCTTTACTCACATCAACAAGGATAATGAACGTAATCGTTCACCATAGGACGGAATATGCAGGAGAGGTATCTGCTACTTAAATGTGAAAACATTCAGCTGTCTTCCATACAAAATAGCACTGACCACCGAAGTCGGTAATGGGACCTTGTTATTTTTTTGTAGACCGAACGATTCCAACATCTGAGTGTATATGAATTTACCAAAAGGAGGATAAGAGGCAATATTATTCTGCCAAAAGACATCAACTAATACTCATGTTTGCTGTTTGTGTTATGGAAATAAAACGCGGATTACCATTATCCAATTCACGTCTCACGTTCCTGTTGGTAGTTGTCAGTGCCATTCGTTTGCCGTACGTGCTAAATTTCTTTGAAAAACCCTACTTTAAAAATGGTGCAAACTTCTGGCCTAGCTTTTTGAACGAAGTTCGGCTTACCAATGAAAACAAATATCATTTGTTATATTCATCATTCCTCTAGTATTATATTTTACACAATTTCATAAATACCATCATCCTGTAGTGTTGTACAATAACAATAAATCCCTGTATTTTTGAAAAACGATATAAAGAGCTGAATTTGAAATATCAATTTGCAACCATGTTAAGAAGCATAGTGTGGGTTCGAGTGTATATATGTGAATATATATGTAAATGATCGAGGGGGAAATGTTCAAGGATCTACCGCAGTCTGTTTAGCAGACAGAAGCGCGTATTTATGCAACAGGAATCCAGACAGATTTGTTCGTTTCTTCGATAGTATGTTCCACGCCACTTTTTGATCGCACATTTTTGGCACATTCCATTGCAGTTTGTTTTCTCTTGACCGAGTGTTCGAAGCATACGTGTCGTTCAGAAGCGGGACACAAACAGTTTTTCCCCCATAAGAAGATGTGATCCAAATAACGATCCATACGACAGATTGCTGATTATATCAATTTCGTGTACAATACAAGGTTCCCGTAAATGCTAATTAATCGTTTTTAGAGCCAATAGACATTATCATCTTAGGTGTATCTTAGTAAAAGTACGGTATTTGACTGCGAGGCAATTTGCCTGAATCAGGCTTGCGCTTCTCGTAATACGAATAATAAATGTAAGGTAAGCTAAGGTAGTTCCGCATACATTCCTACAGTTTCCTATATTTTTTTCTTTTTCATTATATTGTTCAAGAATGAAAGTTATTTGAATCTGTATGAATGATAGACAAATTATTGGTAAACTTCAGGGTTGCATTAATATGTATACTCCACACTCGTCCAATCGTTCCTGCTTGTAAGGAAGTTTCACTGGCATGACAAAGTGGTTTTATCCCAAACGGAATCAATAAATCAGTTTACCCATCAATAAAGGGAATTTATCTGAATTCTAATTCTCAATGTGAAAATGATCATGCTAAGGTTTTGGCAATGCTGTTAATAATAGTTTTAGATTAGAAGAAGAATATTAGATTGAAAGATTGAAAATATTGATTTACTTTGTATTCGTGCGCTAGTCAATGTGAACAAAGAGCAGTTTAATACTCGGAAATGCACTCCATACCACCATGGTTAATATGAAGTTATTAACTTCGGAAGGCAAAACTTGCTACTTCGATGAACGACGTTTTGCTTAACTTACAGTCAGTTATATCTCTGATATCATGATATACGTTTTTGGTTTTATCAGATTATAATCAGATTATCATATCATAACCTGTAAAAAAATAATTTTTCGTACAAAAACATAATCATACGTTCTTCCATCACCTTAATATCCGCAGAAGGAAAACAAGGTAAGTGGATTTGGAATTGTTTATACTTTTAATTTATCGTAAGTACTTCAACTGCGGTTTAATTCCTATTTACAAGTGCGCTTTATACAAGTAGGCTAGTGCGTACCTTTGGTTCTGCGAGCATTTCTTGGTACATTTAGGTGAAGCTCCAAGGTTGAAAACGCGAGATTTTGTAATGAGGGGAAAATCGTCTTTTTTAACATTACAATTTATATAAAAATATTTGTGTGTTTATGTCCATTGCATTTTAAAGGATTGATTTCTCAATACAACTGTCCAACAATGAAATATAACACGTTAGAGTTTTCAGTTCGAGGTATTTGACGGCAAACAGCCCGTGTACGTTTTGGGGATAGGAGCAACAAATCATTTTGGACACACATATTCTCCTTGAGTGATTGACCACAAATCCTCATGTAATTCTGGGTTTGAACATCGTTGTTTGTTGTACGAATACTGTGCAAGTGTCACATACAAGTATAGACATGTTTTCCATTTATATAGTGCTGCAAGCCTCACTGAACCTTATCTTTTTGCCTACGTCTGATGAAGGCAAACAGCCAGAACAGGGAGAGCAGTTTAATTTCGGGATATGTGGTCATCCATGAGAGCCTTGATTGCTGAACAGCAAATCAATATTGGATACTGTGTTCGAAAAACGGGGTTCGATGTACGAACTGTATGCAACAGTTTCATTCAAGTATAAACTTGTTAACAATTCAACCAGTGTTTGAAGTTTCACTGAAGCTAAAATCATTGTTTACACCTGATGACGGCAAACATCCGGAACCCGGTAGTGCACTGTAATTTTGGAGTAGGTGAGCAACATATCACTTTGATCATCTATAAGCACCTTGTGTGCTTGACAACATTTCACAAAGGGATTCTGTGTTTGAACATCGTGGTTCGTTGTACATACCCAATGCCCCAAGGGCATTCAAGAATAACCTAGTTTATAATTTATCCACTGTTTTGTGACTCACTGAACCTAATTAAAATGTATCCTTTTGATGACCGCAAACAGGAGGAAACCCGTAGTATATAGTAATTTCGCAAGATGCAAGCAATACATCACTTTAGTCATCCATAAGCGCCATGAGTGCTTGACCACAAACCACTATGTAATTCTGTGTTTGAACAACGTGCTTCGTTGTCGAACCCTCATGGAGCAGTGGCATTTGAGTAAAAACTAGTTTATTATTATCCACTGTTACGAGACTGAATGAAAATAATCTTTCTGTATACACCTGATGACAATAAAACGCAAGAAACTGGTAGTGCAGTGTAATTGTGATGGATGTTTGCAACACATCATTTTGGTCATCTGTAAGCGCCTTCAGTTCTTGACCACAAATCACTGTGTGATTCTGAGTTTGAACATCGTGGTTTGTTGTACTAATACTGTGCAACAGACACATACAAATTTACACATTGTTTCCATTTATCCACTGCTGCAAGGCTCACTGAACCTAATCTCACTGCCTACGTCTGATGACGGCAAACAGCTAATACCGGTAGATGAGTTAAATGTCGGGGGATGTGGTCATCCTTGAGCGCCGTGATCGCTAGACAACAAATCAATATTGGATACTGTGTTTGAGAAACGGGGTTCGATGTACGAACAATATGCAACAGTTTAATTAAGTATAAACGTGTTTACAATTCAACCAGTGTTTGAAGGCTCACTGAAGCTAATATTACTGTTTACTCCTGATGACGGCAAACATCCAGAACCCGGTAGTGCACTGCAATTTCGGAGGATGTGAGCAACGCATCACTTCGGTCATTCATAAGCACATTTTATGCTTGAAAACATATCACTAAGGGATTCTATGATTAAACATCGTGGTTCGTTGTACAAACCAAATGCCACAAGGGCATTCAAGTATAAACTAGTTTATAATTTATTCACTGTTTTAAGACTCACTGTACCTAATCAAAATGTATTCTCCTGATGACCGCAAACCGAAGGAAACATGGAGTGTAGAGTAATTTTAGAAGATAAAAGCAATACATCAATTTAGTCATCCATAAGCGCCGTGAGTGTTTGACCACAAATCACTGTGATTCTGTGTTTGAACAACGTGCTTCGTTGTCGAACCCTCACGAAGCAATGGCATTCAAGTATAAACTAGTTTATCATTTATCCACTGTTACAAGGCTAAATGGAAATGATCTTTCTGTATTCACCGGATGACAAGAAAACGCAAGAAACCGGTAGTGCAGTGTAATTGTGAAGGATGTTTGCAACATATCCTTTTGGTCATCTTCAAGCGCCTTGAGTGCTTGAATACAAATCAGTATTCGATACTGTGTTAAAACAACGTATTTCGTTGTACGAACCCTATGCAACAGTTTTATTCAGGTTTACACTTGTTTACTATTCAACCACTGTTTAAAGGCTCACTGAATATAAAATAACTGTGTACACCTGATGACGGCAAACAGCCAGAAACCGGCAGTGCGTTGTGATTTCGGGGTATGTGAGCAGCACATCATTTTGGTTATCCATAAGCGCCTTGAGTGAGTGACCAAATATCACTATGGGATTTTTTTAATATCGTGGTTCGTTGTACAAACACTATGCCACAAGGACATTTATGTATAGAGTAGTTTATCATTTATAAACAGTTTCAAGACTTAATGAACCTAATCAAAATGTATCCCCCTGTTGACCGCAAACAAAGACATTCCGTAGTGCAGAGTAATTTCGAAAGATGCAAGCAACACATCACTGTGTTCATTCATGAGCGCCTTGAGTGCTTGACCAAAATCACTATGTGATTCAGTGTTTGAACATCGTGTTTCATTGTACGTTCCTTGCGAGTCAGTGGCATTCAAATATACTTTTGTTTACCATTTACCACTTGTGTTGATGCTCACTATACATAATCTTTCTATATCTGCCCGATGACAGCAAACAGCCAGAATCCAGTAGTGCAGTGTAATTTTGTGGGATGTGGTCAATTTTGTGGATGGCGCTTGGTCAATCACAAGCGCCTTGGTTGCTTGACGACAAACTGCTATGGTAGTTTGTGTTTAAACACAGTGGTTGGTTATACCAACCGTCTCTACCTGATGAAAGTAAACAGCCAGAAACCGGTTGTGCATTTTAATTTATATGCATGTTAGCAACTTATCACGTTGGTCATCCCGGAGCGTCATGTGAGCTTGACCACAGATCACTATGTAATTCGGTGTTTGAACATCGTGGTTTGATGTTCGAACCCACGGCAACAGTGGCCTTCAAGTATAAACAAGTTTAGAATTTATCCCCTGCTTCAAGGATCATTGAAACTAATGTACTTGTCTCCACCTGATGAGGGAAAACAACCAGAAACCAGAAGCGCAATGTAACTGTGATAGATGTTTGCAACACATATTTGTGGTTATCTATCAGCGCCTTTAGTGCCTAAATACAAAATACTATGGGATTCTTTGTTTGAACATCATGGTTCGTTGTACGTAATAATGCAGCATTGCATGTTGCATTGAGTGGTTTTATAATCATCTTAAATCACTTTAAAAACACCTTACATCAAATAAATCAATCGGGTTTGTGAATAACGCTAACATTTCAATAAATTTTGATCCTGTTGATACTGTGTGTTCAATGTACTGTTTAATGTACCGACCAATAGTAAATGTCCTAATTGTCGCTTACGATAAACACGATCAGTTAAAGTACGAACATGATCTGCGAAAATAACGATCCTTCTTTCAAAGTTATCGTTAAGTACACATTAGGTGTATCAACTACGGGGCATTTGAAGTTTTAACTATGGTACTATTCAAAATCTGCAGTCAAACCTAAACCGTTATATTGTTGATAAATATTGGAATCTATATATTGAAGGTTCAGAATTGAGCAGCTTTAGCTGAACGTTTAACCACAGCTGTATTTTAAAGTTTAAAATAGTTCAGCATCGGTTCAGCAAGCGCAGCCACAAAGGTGTTAAGCAAATGCTCAGTTTCAAGGTTGCCCTTATATTTGTTTTATTCCTTTATTGTAACTACACACTTATCGAAAAGTTTGTTAAATATTCACTCATTTTTTGTGTTAAAAGCTATTGCAAATCTGATTACCGAATATTCTGCTGTTTGATTGATTTAAACTTGTTCCTCTTCCGAAAAAATCACTAAATTAATTATTATTTACCGTTTTTATGTATAAATGGCTGCACTGAAGTGGTGAAGAACGAAAAGTTTCATTCTGGGTGGAAAACGTCTTTTGTCCACCTCCTTCGGTTAATGTTATAAACGAATGTACATCACGAGCGTATGGTGTTTTTATTCTCCGCAGCATTTCGTCAAAAAGAGAACCTGATCAATTTTTCTACATCATGAGGAAAATAAATCCACATGTTCGTGATTGGGAGGACAGGATTGAAGGCCAATATGCATTCATTTCTAAAACAGCAGATACGAAATCTGGACTGTAGCATCACGGTCTGAATGCGCTTGAAGTAGCAAAAGTTTGATATAAGGAAATGCCTTTGTATGATAATGTTGGATAAGTTTTTATAATCAATTACCGGCCTATTTCCGAAATCTCTTTGTCTGTTCTTCGATTCTAGTTAAAATTTTGCTGACAATCCTCCAACATCAATAACAACACTTTCAACACCAAGCGTATCCGATTCCTCTGAGAAAGCAATTATTCAGCACACCACACAACCATAAACAAAAAACTTGAGATCAACCAAACCAATATCACGTGCATAGACATGAAATAAAACTTGGAGTCGTACACGTTGATATCCACATTGCATTCAATTGTATACATAGTGGAAAGCGTCCTCTTGAATTATCTTGTTATCGAGCGCAAATAAGCATGCAAGATGACGAAAACATCGAAATAAACTGCAATAAACATGGTATGGTAGAAAAGAAATCTGTTCAATTTTCGAAATTCTGATGGAATATACCACCTCCTGGTCAAATGTGAAATAAGAGAAACACAAAGGTCCATATATAAGCATAATTATCACAAACAAACGCCATCAGATAGGACAAAAAATCGAAAACAAATTGCGTAAGTATGACGCGGTTGCGCGAGGTTGGTACGAACAACCTGTTCAATCACATGAGCTCACAACTATGTGAACCGGGTTTGAACACATAACTATAAACAAAAAGTCACATTTGCTTAGTTCCAATCATGCACACACATTCCATGAAGGGTATCGATTTGTTAGCCTACATCAGGAAAGAACAATATTATCAGGATCAAGATGTTCATCAAATAGCGGTAGAAAAATAAATTATATTGCGCATCAATGAACAATACAACATAGATCTAATCAAATCTCGATAAAATAAGCGTTCCAGTTTAAGACAAATCACTTAGTAAATAAAATATGTTAAGCGCTCCTTCACTTTAAATCATGCGAGCGTCTTGCATGCATCGCATGTAAAAACTCCCAACTAATCATTGACCGGATTCACGTATCGTCACCATAAAGTCCAAATAAAAGAACATAATCCCATAAAATTATTCAATGTATCGGTATATCCTTACTCCACCGCTGTACTGTCCAAATCTGAGAAGTACACCTGGTGTTTCCATGCTGTGAACTTCCAAATGTGTTCAGGTTCACCTGTGTTTCACTTGGTTATATGTGTTAGCTGTGTTACCTGAGCCTTATCTGTTTTTGTTAAATTTGTTATCTGTCTGTTCTCGGAATATTATTTGAACTAAAATAATGCTTCAGCTTATTTATGTTTCTTTAAAAGTATCGACACAACAAAGAAAATCCTAAAGGACAAAACGGAATAATAAACCTCTTGCTCAAAACTCGAATTTCGATTTTCTGTTAACTCAGCTAATAGGATTCCTGAGTGTTATCTGTGTTTGTTAACTCTGTTATGTGCGTGTGCTAGGAAGATTTTCTGGAGTGCAATAATGCTTCAGTTTATTTATGTTCACTTACAAGTATCGAAAATGAAAGTTTATGTTTGAGGACAGAAAGGATTAATGAAACCTCTTGCTTATAACCTAAATTTTCATATGGTGATAGTTCAGCTCCTAGAATTACATATATATATATATATATATTTATAAATATATATATACATTTATATACATATATATATGCATATTAGGAAGCATTGAGAATTAGAGAACCATTATTTTCGTTATGTTTCAACTGTTTTCCCATATAACGTTGCAGCTGGACCATCAACATGTAAGTATATTATACAGCGTCGGATGTCGTTTGTACCAATTACCAGTTTAGGCTCAAGATGTAACAAATACGT
Source organism: Atriophallophorus winterbourni (assembly GCA_013407085.1). NCBI lineage: Eukaryota > Metazoa > Platyhelminthes > Trematoda > Plagiorchiida > Microphallidae > Atriophallophorus > Atriophallophorus winterbourni. The sequence continues at coordinate 11,284 of JACCGJ010012522.1, forward strand.
CGAATGCTTTCAAACACATGATCATGAACAAAAGGCACATTTGCATGCATTTCCACCAATCACACAAATTGCACGACAGGTATCTCGCTGTTTGCACTCATTAAGAGAGGACTTAAGGATCAGGGTCCACATGCGGTTAAAAAAGATGAAGAAAAATAAAAGAAATTGCGACTGTATGAAGTATAGAACATAGAGCCAATCAATTCTCGAATAAAATATGCGTTCTAATAAACGATAACTTCTGACTGACAAATATTGAGCCATCGCGTTTCGGATGCAGAGCTTGGGTGCCATCATCACTTCTTCGTGCACTTAGAACATTTTGGCAGATGAAATGAAAACCAACTGGTTTATGTTTAAGACCTATCGTGCATCCATAATGCTAACAAATATGAGTGTTATCAGCTAGCTCCGTTTTTGAATACCGTTTAACTCATGCAAGCGAAGGGTTCTAGTCGGGAAAAAGTATTATGATTAAGTGTTGGTCAACCCCATCACTAAAATTACCTTCATGCTTAATCGGCTATATTCCGCCTAAGTTGTTTCACGTTCTGCGGGAATGACCACGAGAAATTGGCGAAATTACACCTGGAGTTTATCAACGCTAAACTAGTAAATGTGATAACGGACAGGAGTCGGTTACACAGCGCCTGATGGTCGTAAAAGAATATAACTAATTGGCACAATCTTGAGGTTATTTTGACGAATACAAAAATTGAATGAACTAGTATGTATGGGGTGAATAACAAATATCCACGTTAACATGAATGCCGTTTGCTAGATTGCTGCGTACACGTTAATATCCGCCAGTCGAGCTAACTTAAACATTCGACCGCCATCGTGAGTACGATTTTGCTATGTTGTTCAATACTCAGTCTCAAAATTTCCACAATATTCAGCTCAGAGCTGTGACCCGTATTCTAAACGTGCTTCGCTATGACGGAAATACGATTTATATTCCCTCTAATCCCAGTGCTGTCTCCGACACCGTTCTCGGTCCAATCGATTAAAGCGTAAATGTCTGCCTAATGCGAACACACGAACATTCATTATATATGATTCTGTAAATGATGTTTTTACTGCAATATGAAGGTGCCTCAACTGTGAGGTGCATCAGAACAAAATGGTCATGTTTTTTTCATCAAAAAAGTTATGCGAACGGACGCATTGTTTAAGATTATACGTATTGCTTCACATTTGCAATACGCATACCCTCAATTAACTTCTAACAAAACATTTTACATAACCGTGCTATATGTGCCCTTGAATCGCCTTTCGGTGCTCCCTTTTCGGTTTGTTTCGTCGTCTCTTTTACAAGATAAAATTCACCGCACAACCATAAACAAAAACCTTGAGAACAACCAAACCAATATCACGTGCATAGACATGAAATGAAACTCGAAGTCGTAAACGTTAGTATCCTCATTGCATTCAATGATATACATAGTGGAAAGGGTCCTCTTGAATTCTTTTGTTATCAAAGGCAAATAAGCATGCACTTTGAGATGAAGGAAACATCGAGAAAAACTGCAATGAACATGGTATGGTAGAAAAGAAATCTGTTCAATTTTCGAAATTCTGATGGAATATACCACCTCCTGGTCAAGTGTGAAATAAGAGAAACACAAAGATCCATATATAAGCATTATTATCACAAACAAACGCCATCAGATAGGACTTCCTGCTGTTTTCAGTCAAAAATTATGCGGTGTAAGATCAGTATGCCCAGGAGATATATACTTCAAAAAATCGAAAACAAATTGCGTAATTATGACGCGGTTGCGCGAGGTTGGTAGGAACAACCTGTTCAATCACATGAACTCACAACCATGTGGGTCGGGTTTGAACACATAATTATAAACAAAAAGTCACATTTGCTTAGTTTCAATCATGCACACACATTCCACTAAGGGTGTCGATTTGTTAGCCTGCATCAGGGAAGTGTAATATTATCAGGATCGAGATGTTCATCGAATAGCGGTAGAAAAATAAATTATATTGCGCATTAATGAACAATACAACATAGATCTAATCAAATCTCGAAAAAATAAGCGTTCCATTTTAAGACAAATTACTTAGTAAATAAAATATGTTAAGCGATTCTTCACTTTAAATCATGCAAGCGTCATGCATGCGTCGAATGTACATACCCAACTAATCATTGATCGGATTCAGGTATCGTCATCATTAAGCCCAAATAAAAGAACATAATCCCATAAAATTATTCGATGTATCGGTATATCCTCACTCCATTGCAGTACTGTCCAAATCTGAGAAGTACACCTGGTGTTTCTATGCTGTGAACTTCCAATTGTGTTCAGGTTCACCTGTGTTTAACTTGGTTATATGTGTTAGCTGTGTTACCTGAGCGATATCTGTTATTGTCTGTTCTCGGAATATTATTTAAACTAAAATAATGCTTGAGCTTATTTATGTTTCTTTAAAAGTATCGACACAACAAAGAAAATCCTAAAGGACAAAACGGAATAATAAACCTCTTGCTCAAAACTCGAATTTCGATTTTCTGTTAACTCAGCTAATAGGATTCCTGAGTGTTATCTGTGTTTGTTAACTCTGTTATGTGCGTGTGCTAGGAAGATTTTCTGGAGTGCAATAATGCTTCAGTTTATTTATGTTCACTTACAAGTATCGAAAATGAAAGTTTATGTTTGAGGACAGAAAGGATTAATGAAACCTCTTGCTTATAACCTAAATTTTCATATGGTGATAGTTCAGCTCCTAGAATTACATATATATATATATATATATTTATAAATATATATATACATTTATATACATATATATATGCATATTAGGAAGCATTGAGAATTAGAGAACCATTATTTTCGTTATGTTTCAACTGTTTTCCCATATAACGTTGCAGCTGGACCATCAACATGTAAGTATATTATACAGCGTCGGATGTCGTTTGTACCAATTACCAGTTTAGGCTCAAGATGTAACAAATACGTCGAATGCTTTCAAACACATGATCATGAACAAAAGGCACATTTGCATGCATTTCCACCAATCACACAAATTGCACGACAGGTATCTCGCTGTTTGCACTCATTAAGAGAGGACTTAAGGATCAGGGTCCACATGCGGTTAAAAAAGATGAAGAAAAATAAAAGAAATTGCGACTGTATGAAGTATAGAACATAGAGCCAATCAATTCTCGAATAAAATATGCGTTCTAATAAACGATAACTTCTGACTGATAAATATTGAGCCATCGCGTTTCGGATGCAGAGCTTGGGTGCCATCATCACTTCTTCGTGCACTTAGAACATTTTGGCAGATGAAATGAAAACCAACTGGTTTATGTTTAAGACCTATCGTGCATCCATAATGCTAACAAATATGAGTGTTATCAGCTAGCTCCGTTTTTGAATACCGTTTAACTCATGCAAGCGAAGGGTTCTAGTCGGGAAAAAGTATTATGATTAAGTGTTGGTCAACCCCCATCACTAAAATTACCTTCATGCTTAATCGGCTATATTCCGCCTAAGTCGTTCCACGTTTCCCGGTGATGACGACGGGAAATTGGCGAAATTACACCTGGAGTTTATCAACGCTAAACTAGTAAATGTGATAACGGACAGGAGTCGGTTACACAGCGCCTGATGGTCGTAAAAGAATATAACTAATTGGCACAATCTTGAGGTTATTTTGACGAATACAAAAATTGAATGAACTAGTATGTATGGGGTGAATAACAAATATCCACGTTAACATGAATGCCGTTTGCTAGATTGCTGCGTACACGTTAATATCCGCCAGTCGAGCTAACTTAAACATTCGACCGCCATCGTGAGTACGATTTTGCTATGTTGTTCAATACTCAGTCTCAAAATTTCCACAATATTCAGCTCAGAGCTGTGACCCGTATTCTAAACGTGCTTCGCTATGACGGAAATACGATTTATATTCCCTCTAATCCCAGTGCTGTCTCCGACACCGTTCTCGGTCCAATCGATTAAAGCGTAAATGTCTGCCTAATGCGAACACACGAACATTCATTATATATGATTCTGTAAATGATGTTTTTACTGCAATATGAAGGTGCCTCAACTGTGAGGTGCATCAGAACAAAATGGTCATGTTTTTTTCATCAAAAAAGTTATGCGAACGGACGCATTGTTTAAGATTATACGTATTGCTTCACATTTGCAATACGCATACCCTCAATTAACTTCTAACAAAACATTTTACATAACCGTGCTATATGTGCCCTTGAATCGCCTTTCGGTGCTCCCTTTTCGGTTTGTTTCGTCGTCTCTTTTACAAGATAAAATTCACCTGTGTTAACTCTGGTGTGGGAATGTACGATGCACTTACGTTTTTCCCAAATTTTGTGCAGAAATGTGTTGACTTGGGAGGTAATTAATCTTTTATTTCTTGACTGCTACGAATCAGTTAATCATTTTGTCGTTTATTTCACCGTATTTCTAAACGCCCCGCACACTTATTTGGAAAAACTTCGCTTGGAAATTTATTTGCCCAAATATTTTCGCGCCTCCATGCATTGGATAAATGACACAATTTGTAAAAAGTCTTATCGTTTATTTTATGGCAGAAAAGTGTGGCCTTCCAAAAACAGAAACTTGCTTTAGTTGATTTTTTGCACAGTAAATTGACAACAGACAATATATCAAGATTTTAATAAATTTTGGCACGATGCATTAAGCGCATTGGTAATAATCTAACCTGATCAATTTAACCGCAGTGAATCACATAGCTTAAGCGATGGTGCACTTGGTCTCCAATTGCAACAAATTATTAATTTTTTTCTTTCAAGTTCGAGAAACCTTGAAACTTTCTCTTGAAACGATAATAGAGGTATTACAATAACCGAAATTTGTTCTGCCTGCGCCGTTAGAATTGAACTCAGGTGCACCCCTCTGACAAGAGTTAGTGAGCTCCAAATCGCGTTGGAAGTGGAGCGTGGGTGTCATAATCCATTTGTTTGTGGACTCAGAACATTTTGGCGAATAAAATAAAAATTAACTGGTTTTAGTTAAGACCGATCGTGCATCCATAATGACAAATAGAGTTTTACAGATAATCGGTTTTCATCATGATACCTTTTCATTTATGCAAGAAAAGGTCTTTTTCAGCAAAAGGTAATATACTAAAGTAAGGGTCAAATTGCACGACTAAATTTAACTTACAGCGTAACAATATATATTACGCCTATGTTGTTTAACGTTTTGTGGGAATGACCAGGAACAGTGGTCAATTTTCTACCAATTTTGTATGCAGGTCAATACATTAATAGTGATCACATCGCCATACATTCGTGAAAAAAATAACAAATGCCGCAAACTGACT
>JACCGJ010012525.1:0-13183 GCA_013407085.1 Atriophallophorus winterbourni
TATATATATTTCAGAGTAATGCAGAAATTAACAGCAGTTTCACAGAACGAAATCGGACAATGAAAGACTGTTTTTCATGCAGTGAATCATTTTGATGATGAAAAGTTCTATAGAACGCAGAGCAGAAATAGGTAGATGCTCTGAAAAAAGTTTAGACAATGGTTTTGTAGTTCAGGTTTGAGCATGTGACTACATCGTACGAAACGAAAATCAAGTAAGACTGCTTCAATTTAATTTGCTTATTGATTTAATTTAATGAGAAATTGTTTTTATTTAGTGTCTTATTTAGTTGAACATCAAATTCATTTTTTATGTTGATCCAACTCGAAATTCACCCAAATGGTAAGGTGCATGAACCATGTCAAAAGTGTGCAGCTCAAAGTTTTGGTTGCCTTGTGATAAATTTATTCAAATAGTCTAATAAGCATTTGTTATTCTGGTGTCTAACCGGGTTTGTGCATTCAGACTGAATTTGTTGACGAGGCTGATAAAAAGCTTTGGAAGAATCGTATAATTTACGTAAAACATTAGAAACACATATATAGATAACACTACACCATACAATGTTTCACAGGTTTTTGCAGGGACAAGGAGTGAGTATTTTTGAACAAAGTAGGACATTAATATAATAACTATCAAGACCTTGTGATGATGTATCTATATAACTAATTTGAGTCATCATTTACCTCAATTATTGAGACAGCCTTGCATCGGTCACATTTACGAAATGCTTAACTGACGTACATCTGTGGCAAATTCGAGTCATTGATAGATGTTGGAGAGCAGGAATCTTAAAAGCTTCAGTCGTCGTAAATATATAGAGCTACACATTGGTGTATAGTGCCAACAAATCAGCTGGAACATTAATTGAATCATGTATTTAAACCTCCTGTAAGATGTAGTGTCAATTGAAGTGTTAAAACTAATCTTTTGATGAACAAAATAAGCAAACAGCACCAATTGTCGAACTAAGATTGTTGTATGGCATCAATGTAATTTGAAAAATTGTATCGGAATGATTACGAAACCTTCAATTGGCGTAGAAATCTCCAAACATTTTAACGTGCACTGTGAAATTTGTGTGGATAAATTGAGAAATATTTTTCAAGTCATGGCATTGTTTGCAGCTTCGAAAGTATTAAAGAGTTATCAAGCAGATTGAAAGATCTACATATGTCAAGATAACCAGAATGTGTATAACTACCTTCGTCTTATGTCATTATTCGGCAATTAGTTCCACAGTATCCTAACAAGTAATTATATTACTTGCGAGAATCTACATTGTGCCAGATACAGAACTACACCCATCTTTGTAGAGGGCATTATAAGTCTACATTTGAAATTAGCAAATACTGATTCTACGTTTAATGAGCAGTTAAGGAGAAAGAAAAGATAATAAGATAGATACCTCTAAAGTAATGTGTTGCTCACATCCACATCCCTTACACACCACTACCGGTTTCTGGCTGTTTGCTGTCGTTAGGTGGAGACAATAAGATTAGGTTCAGTGAGCCTTGAAACAGTGGTAAAGTGGTAAACAAAGTTATGCTTGTATGCCACTGTTATATAGGGTTCGTACAACGAACCTCTAATTTGTATACATTTTAAATTGACAGTGGGATGTAGCTGTTTTCAATGTTGAGAAATATCCCTCAAGAGAAAAACTGAATTAGAATTTGCATTGCACATAATGCGCCTCTTTACAAGGGACAAAAGGTGAACTCTTTTTCGTTTCTATTGATAAATAACGAATTCATCTAATAAAAATACTGATATACATCAGAAACTTATGCTGAGGATGTCTATGATGATAGCTGGTGACAGCGTAAATATTTTCATATTCAGCTCTAAATCACGAAAGATTTGTATACATACACACGGATTACTGCACTGATTTCTAACTGTGATTCGGATTCTATCAATGAAGAAAAAATAATTTAATAAAAGATATTGTCCCCAGTAAATTATATTAATCAAATAGCTTTTATTACCAATTTAAATACCATTTTATTTTAAAACTGTATTTCATCTATTAAATAATGTCAATTCCATCATTTAACTTAGTGCAGACGCGGGTCAGTTACAAGCATTGTGAAATCGAGATCTGAATTTATTAAAATTAGATTGTAAGATATAATTAGTGTATCAAAAATAAATTGGCAATTTAACAGATAATCATTGATGACAAGTCGATGCTGATATTTTGTCGGGCAAATTTATAAGCCGATTTTGTTTACACAATGTTGTGCCATTGATGCAAGATTTTGCATAATGGTGAATGCTTCGGCGCAATATTCCTATTTAATCATTTCTCTCGAAGCGACTTGATCTATCATTGCTCAGTAAAAACGCAATCAATTGATCGAATCAGTAAAATCACAATAACCAAACATAAATCGTTTTGTACCAATAAATTATTCTCAAAACTGAAACTCAAAAATTCATCAGAGCATTTTTTTATTTAACACAAGCTTTATGGTTTTTTATGGCAATTACTCTTAATAACAAAAGAGCTGAAAGTAAAAATATGCATTCAGCAGCTATTAGCATACATAGAGCATGTAAGATCAAATGTCCAACTCACCATAAATAACCTGATGTCATAATCAGTGTCAGCGTCTGAATATTAATTCCAATTAACATATCTAGTGATCTCATGCGAATAAGTCAATATTATTTAGATCCGTTCTAATGAATCACAATCACAATAATTTTTTAGAAACAATAGAAGAACAAAATTCTATACAGTCTCATCTGAGTTCTATAAGAATATACTTACTACTCCGATGAGATTATATAGAAACGTTGTTTTTCTATTGTTTCTAATAAATGTTTCGAAATGATTCGTATTTTGATACAACGCAAGCAAATTACAGTACACTACCATTGGTTATCGTGGGCGAGTTTTTTCCAAAATAACAAGCTACCAACGTATTAATTGAAATTCGTTTTCCAATTTGTCAATGAATTGCTGTGCACAACATTGACTTGAAGTGAGTTTAACTGTTTGATGAAGCGCTTCTCAAAACATAGATGGTGTGTAATATGATCAAGTCGCAAACAAATGAAGATACTATGTAATGAAAAAATTACAAAAATGAGAAATATTGCGAGGATAAGATGCAAAAATAAAGAATTCAAACTAACCCAGATTGTCCATGCTGTTAGAAAATGCGCAAACTTTATTGACCTACAAAAGTTTTAATTTTGGTATAATATAAAAAGCAGGAAACAATACATAAGCTGCATATAGAAAACAATAAGTGGCATTGTTATAAAAAAGCAGTTATAATATAACTTGTTATTTTTAAAGACGTTATGACGCCTAGAACGTGTTTTGGTTAAATGGGTCTGAGGTTCCGTTCACTCCAGTTCAGCGTGTACAATACAATAAGTCGCTAACTAGCCAAAAAAGTCCCATTTTTGGTGGTATGCTACAGAAGAGGGTCTATCACTGTACACAATATCTTCACAAATTTCCAGTCCGTCCTTCGATTCAAGGTTCAAGTTGAAGTTGAAGTCTATGTTGCACAGTGCTGAAGGTAGCTAAAAGCCAATCACGCTCCCAGATTTCCTTTTACGGTAATCGGTTGAGCACCAGGCACTGCGATATTTTGTATAGAGTTCGTAGGGCTTACATTTTCTTGTTTCTGGATATCTATAATGTTAGGTATGATTATTTTTCACCAGAAATTTGTGAGTGACATCGATTCAGGAAACGACGCAATAATATGCGGGAATAATACAGCGACACGTTTTATATTTTATTTTTTGGACAATGTTTGGAAACAGGATAGTCCATTTAGTGCTAAATTCCCTCGTAAGCTCATCACGTTAGGAAGGATTATTATACCATCTGCGAGCTTATTCCAATGATTGACCACACGTACCAGCAGTTTAGGTGTACCCTCAAAAGTTTCATTAAATTACATCATATAGCTGTTTTATGGAAAGGTTTCGGTAATTGAGTAATATTATCGCCCAATAATTTATATAAAATCATTACGGCTTTTATTAGATCGCATCGCAGCCATCGTCTCTTTAGTGAGAACAGATCGATGTCATTGTATAGGGGAATAGACTAAAAGGTTATCGGTTTGACAACGCTGAGCACACGACTAAAAAATTATCGTGGGGTTTGTTTGCTGCTTATCCACATTGAGTATACCACTTAAAATTTCCTGTGATTGTAATACCGCGATCCTTCACTTGCAGAACAGCAGCATTTCTGATATTTCCGTCATCGACTTCAATTTTTGTTGTCCCAAATCAGTCGTCAGAACGCAGCTCTTTCACAAGGTTTGTTGCAAGCGTCATGACATTGTCCACTAGATTACTTTTTCTCTATCAGAGATGAGCGAAACTCTACTGTCGGTTCCTACGATCTCAACATCAACAGCAAACAGGAAGCAACCTGAACTCAAGCGGGCTGCCAGTACGAATACAAATGAAGGAAAAGTAGTGGAACAAGCACTGAGCCTTGAGACACTGCACTGAGTATCACTGATTCCTCCGAGCACACATCAGCAATTCTATCATAGTCAGTACGATTGGATAAGAAGCTGTCGACGTTGTTCAACTTTAACGACACACCTTCTTAGCTTGTGAAGAAGGTACCTATTTTTCACTGAGTTGAAGGTGTAAGATGTACATTGAATTTATTTTATTGACAACTAACTGTTTAAATTTGCTGGTATTTTTGTATATTTTTACCATTTTTGTTTTACCGAACTACTTGAATTTATTCGTTCTTGGGCTTATATTTGTGTATCTTTATTTGGCCGTTTGCGCGCTATTTGAAGTTGCGATCACTCATGGTCATTGTTGCTGTTGAATATTGTTGTTTTTGGATTCAGTACGAAGCGGAATAATTGAGGTTTGCTATTTTTATTGTATAATTATTTTGCTTCAATAGTACCGTACTCATCTCACGTATTGTCTTGTCAATATATTGGTGGGTTTGGACGCGTAACTCAACCGTTGGATAGACACGTTGGTGTTTATGTCGTGACTGAAATCTCTGACGTTGAACTCGATTTTCTTCGGACCGAATTGTCGGTTACAAAAGGCATTTTGAAAATCAAGGTATCATACTTTATTCGAACTGTAAACTCACTTCATCAGGAAAGCTAAAAACTTTCGGCTGTCTCACGTTTTAAGGCTGCAGGACCTGATAAACTCTCGCCCACTGTACTAAAAGAATGTGCTGGAGTGCTATCACCCCCCATCACATCCATTTTTAATCGTTGCATGGAAAGAGCAATTATGCCTGATTGCTGGAAATCTGTCTGCATTAGCCCGATTCCAAAGAAAGATCCTGGTAAATACCGTCCTATCGCGTGCACGTCGCAGTTGCTTAAGGTACTTGAGAAAATTGTTTTACGGCGACTCGTGTCCAGCTGTCAGGTGCATGATGTTCATCAGTTCGCGTACCGGAAAAATCGTTCAACTGTCGATGCTGTCGCTGTACTCACAGATTTTATCTCACGTTCTCTAGATAGCAAATCTAGAGCAGTACAAACTTGTTTTTTGGATTACACAAATGCCTTTAACAGTGTTCTAAGAAACTCATTACTTCAAAAATTATCTGATCATGGCGTCACTGCAAATATTCTTCATTGGCTGGCATCCTATTTTGAGGGTCGTATCCAATACACAGTCGCGAACGGCCAAACCTCCCGTGAAATAGCTATTCCCCGTGGTGTCCTTCAAGGTGCAATATTGTCCCCATTTCTATTTTCCCTTTATATTTCTGATCTTCCCTCTGACCTATCTGCACTTACCCTCAAATACGCTGATGATGTTGCCATTGCAGTAAATCAAAATCGTCGGATCGAGCAACATGCCTTAGGATCAATGGTAACGAACATTGGTCAATGGTCCTCCACGATTGGTTTATCGTTGAATCCTTCTAAATGCAGCGAAATCGTATTTTCCAACATGATTGGACAGCGTCGTTTAGCCCTTCACCAAGAAATTCCTCGCGTTTCTCTTAACGGCTTGGTGTTCGACAGATGTTGCAGCTTTAAGTATCTTGGTGTTACAATATCTGAAAATCTTAGCTGGACTGAACATGTTACAAGGGTATTCACAAAAGTGCGCCAACTGTCGTTCTACGCACTACGTCTCCGTTCTTTCTCCGTTCCACCAAATGTCATTCAACTTTTCGTTTTTTCTTGCATCATTCCTCACCTTCTTTTCGCATCTCCTGTGATTTTTCCCGGCCTCTTGGAAAAGGATTTTACGATGATCAGAAGATGCATTAAGCTCATCTGAAGACTGAGTTGTGTTTCCGCTGATGACATTCGTGACACTATTGTCAATCGTCATTTTCGTGAATGCAGCAGATTGATCGCGAACATTTCTAATGATAGTTTACATCCATTGAACAAAAGCCTTGTTTCTTGCAGATCTTTTTCCTCTACCCGTAGCCAGTACGTTATTCCCTATTCAAGAACGAATAAATTTAGAAATTCTTTCATCCCATACTTGGCCCGATACATGGTACAGAAATCAAAAGCTGTTACAGAGTTGAAAGAACGCTTGACAATTTTCTAATGATGCCACGATGCCCCAGTTATTTTTCGAGTTAATTTTTCAAATTCCCCTAACATTTGTCTAGCCCATGGTAGCCTGACTCTTTTTTAGCCCAAGTATTACTTTATTGTGTGGCACTTCATATATTATATTTTATTTGCATTATATAACGAACCTAATTCATTGATGCTATGGAGTTGGAGAAACGCTCACCTATTTTTAATTCACCCTGAGATGTCCTGTTTTTTTAACTCTTTTTTATTCCCGTCACATTTTTCTAGCCCGAGGTAACCTGACACTTTATTGGCCTATGTATTATTTCATTGTGCGCACGCTATACATATTTTTGTATTTGTATTATGTGGATAAATTAATCTATTGCTGAAAATTCGTGAACACGAATAAAGTCATTCTTCTTCTTCTTCTTCTTCTTCTTCTTCTTTTTCTTAAGCAGGACCTTCCTTTCCAGAATCCGTGCTGCGCATCGCATATTAAGGAATGGGGTACCAAATGGTTACATATATGTTGCAGATTGATTTTTTTCCAATCACTTGCAAAGAATGGTAGACAGTTTTAAAGGTCTATAGTTACGTATATCCGAACTTGGACCCTCTTTGTGTATGGCTAATGCTGCCACTCGTTTCCAGTCATCCAGCATGAAACCCTGGAGTAAAGTAGCTGCAGAACGACGGCTGATGTCAAGGCCAATTATATTCGCGAGCGGTTGAAGAAGAGCCGGGTATATACAGTCAGGGCCAGCAGACTTAGTTTCATCCAGCTGCGACAAAATTGTCGTGACCAGTTCCTGATTAACCTCCACAGAGCTAAAAAGAGGTGCTGTGATAATTGTACTATGGACAAACGATGATTGTTTATTCATGTAAATTTTATAACACGACATTATTTAATTTGTTGCGCAATATTCGAATAAACTTCGCAATTAGAAACTTGTTCTATTTGCTTCTGGGTTTAGTACAGAATGAACACAATCCGTTTATTCAAATACTACATGTGCTATACACTCGTTAGTTTCTAGAGGCTTACCTGAATCCATTGTAGATGTATGATTGCGAAACATAGGATTTTTCTGTGCCGTCCAATGTGTGTTGTCTTCATCTAGCACTGATATACACATTCGTTTTACTAGTGATCGTTTGTATCGATCATACCCATAAAAAGTTAATCTTTGCTTTTTTGGAATGTCTGAATTTGAAGTCCCTTTGAATGTAGAATAATATTGTAACACTACCATTACCTATCAAAGTTCACTAAAAGAATTTGGCTATTTTAGTACCACCAGAGCTTCAGGACTATCTTGATCTGGACGGATTCCATTAGAAGATATATGGTATCCAAGACAATCTCATCAACAGAAATAATGCATTTTCTAGATCAAATCTCACGTTATAATGTTTGAAACGAGAGAGTATAGCTAATAAACGATGAACATGATCATGAACACGATTATCGTGTGCATGAATAATAATGTCGTCTTAATAGACTTCGACACCTGGGAGACCATCAACAATATTGTTCGTCACATCATGAAATACAGCTGGTGAAACAGATAATCCTAACGGAAGACACTTATAACTATATAATGGTTGTAGCCTCACTTGATGCTTCATCAAGTGGTATCTGTAAATAGGCATAATTTAGATCGATTTTCGAGAGAACACACGAACAATTTAACCGAGATAAAATAGATTCATGCTCCTCAGTTGTTTAACTTCGCCACATCATCAGTTTCACTCTATAATGTCCAAAAACACGATGTGTTTTACCATCTCTTTTCGGAGTGGCTTCGTCAATTTTGAAGCACTCAGGGGCTCGCGACACCAATTTTAATTAATTTTATCGCATTGAATTAAATGAAATTACGAACCCAAGAATAAAAGTCAGAATAAACCACGTTCAGTATTCGAATTACGCGGTATATGTTGATGTATATAAGTTCATCAATGAGATTATGAATAACAGTATTAGTGATTAAAGTAATTGTTCTCACATCCCTACCCTTACACACCACTACCGGTTTCTGGCTGTTTGCCGTCGTCAGGTGGAGACAGTAAGATCAGGTTCAGTGATCCTTGAAACAGTGGATTAAAGGTAAACAAGATTATACTTGTATGCCAACTGTTATATAGTATTAGTGATTGTTATTTTAACGATCACCACAGATCAAACATCTTTATAAACGTAACTCGAAAAAGAAACAGCGATTTTTCTTTAATTACACAATGAGGGGTCAGCTAAAATAAATTTTAAAATCAGAAATCTGAAAAAATAGGACGGAAAGTTCTTAAATTTTCCTCTTTAAAAACTGGAGTACGCAAGTTGTATTTATTCTACATAATCTAGGATAGCAATTAGGTACAGTATTCACGAAATAATTCACCACCGTTGCTGTCCAGACTGTGCTTTAAATTCCAATCCGAACTAAAGTTCATAAGTTCTTTTTGAAGAATGTTTTACGAAATAACCACCCTGAGACTGGAAACGTATTTCCATGAGTCTAGCGGACAATGCTACAAAGCAAGATTAAAAGAATGATATTTTAGAATTAGGGCAAACGGATTATTTAATCGGACACCTCTTAATCACTTCATAATGTTAATGCTCCTTAGCACGTCACTCTCATAACTCTGAATATCATATCTGTTAGAAATGCTTTTTTCCGAGCAAATAGCCTACCTCAAAAGACCCTTGCCCATAACTCGATCTATAAATGGCAGAGTTTCTTGGAATCCAGAACCGTTTCAAATCCTAGGTACGGGGTTCACCTAGGTTTTTCGTCGAGCCTATCATAAATGTAAAAGGTTAGTCAAGCTGGATCCACTAATTGGAAATATGCAAAGAGTTATACTCAGTAGGGAATGCTGACGATGATGTTGACAGATTTTGTCTAGCAACAGTTTTTCCAACACTTTTGAGACGATGCTAGTCAGACTGAAGGTCTATCGTAAACAACAGATGGCTTCTTTACACCCACCAAGAATTACTCTCGGGTGTAAACGTGCATTAAAAAGCTTGCACAACTGATCATGAAATGCACGGCTTAGTTTATTCAAGAATATGCATTTTTATTATCATCATCATCATTAATATTTTCCATATTACTTCAAAACTGAATGACGTAATTCCAATAAATATAGATGGTAGTCGGTCTTCGGTTCCAAAGTTTGTCACAGCCGAGGGTGGTAGTAGGAATGAGCCGCCTACTATCTATAAAATGCTCCCACGTGGCGTGCGTCTCAAATAGCCTCTGACAACCAAGTCCAACTCCTGGCCTGCACGAGTGGCTTTCACAAGCCCGGCGGAACTGCTCTTACTGACAGGAGAAGGGGCGAAGGCGGGTGACTGGCGCCATAAAACCAGTTAGCTCCGGGCAGATGGAGCTCGTCAGCTACTGGCAATCCATCTAGGGGAAGGAAAACCCTGACTCCAAACCCCCATTGCCTTGTGGGTTACCCGATTGCGGGAAAGGCTTCGGGAGAAACCCCCGAGGAAAAATCCGGAGAGAAGCCCCGTAGGTAGATAACTGGCGCACAGCGCGTTTATCTGCCAGCTCCCTGCTGCCTTGTAGGTTGCACTTGGCTGTGCAAAGGCTAGAGAGGTGTACTCGAACAAACACCAAGTGGTGCTGGGGACATCACTTGTACACTATCCCCAAGAAACTTCATGACGATGTCTCAACGTATATCTCAGCTCTCTGCTACGGCGTTCCCGAGACGCGACGCGCCCTTGGCTCTCCCAGCGGCTAGGGTGAAAAGTAAGCTAGCTGGGGCCATAAATATCCGTAAGGTCTTTTATCTGGGATGTTGGAACGTACGGACACTGCGTGACGTTGGTAGTCAAGCAATCACGATGCGCTCTTTATTGGACTACCAAGTAGATGTTGCTTGTCTTTCCGAGGTCCGCCTTCCCGGTCACGGATCCAAATCGATCAAGGTCCCCGGAGTCGATCGTAATTATTGGCTTTTTTATAGTGGGCCCGAGGATGGATCTGGTCAGCATGGAGTAGCGATAGCGCTCAGCGACCATGCTAAACAAGCACTCATGTCATGGATGCCTGTATCCCCGAGAATTGCGGTGGTCCGGCTGAGGGGTCACCCTTTGAATATAACAGTCGTTTCGGTGTATGCCCCAACCCTATCAGCCGACCAAACTACAAAAGACGATTTTTATAACCAACTTCAATCCGTAGTCGATAGAGTTGCTGGAAACGACGTACTGGTTGTGGCTGGTGACTGGAACGCTCGTACAGGATCAGCAGATTCCGCAACAAACCGAATCCTGGGAAAATTTGGCCTAGGGCAGCGCTGCGCGAATGGCGATCGACTGATCGAGTTTGCGGCCTACAATCACCTATGCGTCTGTAACACTAAATTCCAGCACCCTAAAAAACACTTGGTCACATGGTACTCGAACGATGGTAGAACGGCGAACCAGATCGATTATGTTCTAATTCGCGCACGTTGGATGTCTTCGGTGCTCGACTGTAGGTCCTATCGTGGAGCCGAAACAGGGAACGCAGCAGGCACCGATCACACACTTGTTCGCGCAAAGCTCCGACTTCGCCTGCTAAACCGCCAAAGGAAAACTCCTAGGAAGCGCTTAAACTTGGAAGCCTTAGGAAACCCGGCCCAACGTAAGAAGCTCATTGACGATATCGCTGAGCGGTTGGATGGGAGTGATGCATCAGTCGAACAACAGTGGTCCAGACTGAAGACCGCTACTCAGACTGCAGCACTAAAAACTCCTAGGCACGGCCTCTCGTCGCCGACGAGATTGGATTTCTCAGAACACCATCGAGCTCTCTGCCCGGGCAAGAGACGCCCGAATGCATGGTGCATCTGATTATCGCCTCCTTAGGAGAGCTGCTACACGATCAGCCCGCAAGGATCGTCAGCTATATTGGGCAGAAACCGCATCCGAAATGGAAGCCGCAGCAAGTATAGGAGACTTTGGACGACTGTTTCGCCTGATTCGCAGAGCATCTGGAAGCTGTGGTTTTTGTACGAACCTTCGAGATTCGTCAGGACAGATGATATTGGACCTTCATCAAAAGATAGATAGGTGGGTTGAGCACTTCAGTCAGCTACTGAACCGCCCGTCATCTATCAATGCAGTATTCACTTCCCCGATAAATAGCTGTGAATACCCGGTCAACTGCGAGGCACCATCAGAATACGAGATATCAAGTGTTTTACGACGAATGCAGAATGGTAAATCGCCAGGTGAGGACGGAATTTCCGTTGAACTTATTAAAGCCTGTGCCGACGTATTATTATCTCCGCTACATCGGCTGTTTTGTTCGATCTGGGAGACGGAAGTTTTCCCATCAGACTGGGGGATGTCTATCATTCTACCACTGCCGAAACGTGGAGATAAATCTGTGTGCTCCAATTACCGCGGAATAAGTCTAATCGACACCGCTGCTAAAGTGTTTGCAACGCTCCTGCTTAATCGGTTCTCCGCCGAAAGAAATCTGCGCACCAGAGTTAACCAAGGTGGATTTCGCCCTGGGATGGGTTGCGTAGATCAAATATTTACTTTGCGCAGGATCCTCGAGCACCGTGCACGGTATCAACAGCAAACGATAGCTTGCTTTATTGACTTCCGCGCAGCCTTCGACTCCGTAGACCGTGGTTGTTTATGGGACATCATGCTATCGGATGGGGTTCCATTAAAGCTCGTCAACCTAATCAGAGCCTATTACAGCTCTACAAGGGCACGGGTTCGTGTCTACGGTGAAGAATCGCGTGAATTTAACTTGCACACAGGAGTCAGGCAAGGTTGTCCGTTATCGCCGGTTATGTTTAACTATGTCGTCGACTGGATAATGAACCAGGCGTTAACAGGGTATCAAGGGGTGCAAATTTCAACGGATCTATGGATTTCCGACCTTGACTACGCTGACGATATAGTCGTTCTGGGCGACAATACCGAAATGCTGCAAAGCGTTTTAGACCGTATTAGTGCCACTGCCGCGAAAGTCGGTCTTGAGATAAACGCGGCTAAGACCAAGGCATTTTTTTATTCCGACACACCAGGCATCCAGCCACTTCGCGTCCAGGGTTGTCCGATCGAATACGTTCCAGTCTTTATATACCTCGGCTCAAGTATATTGCCCAATGGTCAGGCGAAAGATGAAGTGAAGCGTGTTTATCTAGCAGCGATCCGCCCTGTACTGCTTTACGGATGCGAGACATGGCCTTTAAGGTCACAGGATGTACGACCATCAGAAGTTTTCGACCATTGGTGCCTTAGGGTAATCTTGGGCATCCGATATACTGACCGAGTATCTAACGCAGCCGTACGAGAGCGTTGCAGCGGACTATCTCCACTTTCCGCTCACATACAACGGCGAAGGCTGCAATGGTTTGGCCACGTCCTCCGAAAGACAGACACTGCACTTCCAAAACTCGTCATCGACCCCAACCCGTTCGCACCTGGCGTCGGCGGCAAGGTGGTCAAGTGAAAACCTGGCTGTCAACTGTGAAAGAGGACGTAGACACCCTGGGTCTGCGTACCGTCTACGGAGTTCGCAGGTGGGAACGAGACTGGATCACGATCTGCAACGATCTCGCCTCCGATCGACGTGCGTGGGCTGGTGCGATCCGAGACATCAATGAAGCCGGCT
>JACCGJ010012526.1:0-10711 GCA_013407085.1 Atriophallophorus winterbourni
AAATACAGTCAACTGTGCGATGCCGTCTAGAAGCACGAATGCAGTGCACCTGGCTTACTCAGACAAATTTTCTGACCTACCCTGCCGGACTCATTTCCAAATGTACTCAATACATGCATACACCAAGTCGTGGACTAAACACCACAAGCATGGGCACCAGGGTTAGATAAAGACATCTCGCTACTCGAGAGTATTTCTCATAAGGCAACCAAAATGGTTACCGGATTGTCTAGCCTTACTCTATTCTCTACATTTGAGTCGAATTTCAGGTAGACTGAGAATCGAGTCACCAACGATGAATTTGAAATTATTTATGCAAACATTATTACGCATCAGTGCAAAAGAGATCACTAAACTACCGAGAGAAGGCAAATTCAACATTTCAAAAAATCAACCTTCTAATTCCTATGGATACCTTCTATCTAACAATTTGATTGGTTGGATCCATCGTCTACAACCCTTTGAATAATTGTAGAGACTTTACGTGTCGCTATCCGGTCACAAACATCAACCCGTACCTAGAATCATTGAAAGCTACTCATGAGTATAATAAACGATTACTTTTGAAACACTTGCAAATAGTTGCCCGAAAGTCATCGTCGGAATGACCACATTTAAATGAACAAACGAAATCTCACAAGGATGGGAAAAATTATTTTGATGAATATGCGTGAAACGAACACAAACATTTCTGGATCCGGGGTAACATCGTTACGGGTGTCTCGGAATTTGATCATCGAATCTTCTCTTTTCTAAGATTTCTTTATTGTCCAATCTTTTACCCTCACATTTTTCGAATGCCTGATATGCTAGCTCAAGTAGAACATGCATGCAAGAAGAACAATGCCGTTTTGAACATTGGGGACCCATCTCGACGTGATTATCGGCAACTCTAGTAATTGTGTGAACCCTCTTCGACACAGAGGTTGTGTCCACAGAAGGACACCACACCAAGACACTGGTTTCAAAATTGTAGCGAGCAACTGATGTGCGGACGAAATAGCCTATCCATTTACATATCAAGTTGATTGCCGGCGTCCCCTTTTTACCGTGTTTTCTTTATGTCTCTGGAATTCCAGACGACAACATTTTAACCACAAAATCATAGTGACTTTGAGAGGAACTTATCAAGTATCCAGGAGTCATTATTTCGGACAAGTTAACAGTAATTCTAACTGTCCCTCCCTGGCGACTCAACTGTAGACGACATTTTTTGCCGTGCGAGTTTGTTTAACTTGGAACAATCTGCCAGAATTTGTTGTAAACTCACCAAATCAGCAGATTTTCAAGAGAAGTTTTGATGCCTTTTTGACCCTAAACCCGTGCATCGAAGAAAACGATACATTTGTCATCCCACCAATCGAAAACAATTTCTGCCCTTTGGATTTTTACCTGTTTCTTGAGGTGCTCAGTAAGCAAGCGAATCCCATTTTTGCTTGTTATATTATTCTGTGGTTTTTAGACCATTAAAATTGAATTAAATTGAATTGAATCATTAAACTACACTCGCTGAAGTATTTGGGCTTTATTTTTGCCATTTCTCTTCTCTTCTTTGCCCACTTGGCCTTAAACGCCAAATTGAATTCTCTAACGTACTTTTCATCTCTTACAATTTTTTTCCGTGAACTTTTTGTCTGCCCGTCTTTCGAGACAGTTTGTGATTGTCAGACGTCGAAGCAAACTCAGTTCACGTGGAAGTTTGGTTTTCCATGGAGACATTTTACAAACCGTCTTGAAGCAAAGTGTTTCCTTTCTGTGAACGAATGGTAGATTTTATTCTCATGGGTAATTCCCATCCGCTTCATCTAGAATCAGTGAACTGTCGATCCTGAACTCGAACTCTTGGTTGAAACACATTGGATGTTGCCTATCAAAACGTATATTAATCGACAGTCACTTGTATACAGTCGATCCAGTGTAACTGTTCTAAAAGGCTGCTGTTTTTGAACAATTGAGATCAGCATTTTGCCGCGAATTGTATTATCTGATATGCCATGGTTTGTCTTTGTTGTTCATGTTGGCCGCCTTCGTTCGATGTCGACCTTTGAGTGTACACCACAAAACCCACGACAATTATTATTATTATTATTACACAAGTCTTTACAGATGATGTGCGAACAAGTATACCATGAAGCGGGTACATGATGAAAGAAAAATGTAGGTTCCATGGTTCTTCTTGAAGGCGACATACTACCCGGTTGCCAAGGCCGAAGTAGGGGGTTAGCTTAGGGGATACCACCCGGAGCCTTTGACTCAAAAGTCTGCTCGCAAGGCAGCGGTTTTTTTTCCTTCACGAGAGCCGGTGACCATTTTGAGGGTTCTTGCGCCTCTCTTGAAGTGCCTCGGCGATTGTTCGAGTACGCCTCTCTAGCCTTTGCACGACCAGGTGCAACCTGCAAGGCAGCAAGGATTTTTCCTCAGGGTTCACTCCCGAAGCCTTTCCCGCAATCGGGTATGCCGCAAGGCAGCGGAGGTTTGGAATAATGGTTTTCCTTCCCTTAGATGGACTGCCCTCCCAGGCTGACGAGCTCCATCTACCCGGAGCAAACTGGTTTTGAGGCGCCAGTCATCCGCCTTCGCCCCTGCTCCTTTCAGTAGAAGCAGTTCCGCCACGTGCAGGCCAGGAGCTGGGCTTTGGTTGTCAGAGGCTGTTTGAGACGCACGCCATATGGGAGCATTTTATAGACAGTGGGAGCTCATCCCCACTGCCGCCCCCGGCTGTGAAAACCTTGGAACCAACCCACGACAACCTCATGATCCACAGCATGTCGGATGACTAAACAATCCAATCCAGAAGGAACAATCTCGCCAGTACTTACTTACTTTACTTTTGTTCGACTATCTCCTCCTGGAGGATGAGTCGGCTTCGTTTACTTGACGGATTGCAGCCACCCACGCTCGGTGGTTAGAAGCAAGATCCGCGCAGATTTTAAGCCAGGTCCGGTCCCACGTGCGCCATCCGTAAACCGATTGTAGACCAAGCAGCTCCACGTCCGATCTCCCGCCAACTCTTCACTTGTCCTCCGCTACAACAATGCCATTCTGCGCAGGGTGTCGGCGACAGTGTCACCCTTGTTAGTTTAGCGTCCAAGCGTCTCAGGATGTGGCCGAACCAACTCAGTCGGTGTTGTCGTAATATCGAACTCAGGCGAGAGATATCAAACCAACGGCGGCGAACCTCGTCATTCGTTACTCGCTCATCCCATCGAACATTGAGGATGCGTCGGAGACACCAGTGGTAGAAAACCTTTAGTTTCCGCATATCCTCCACCCGCACAGGCCACGTCTCGCATCCATAAGTGATAACTGGGCGAATCGCCGCTTTGTAAATGCGCAGATTGGTACATCACTACTGATCATAAGGGCCTCAGCGATCTGATAGGGAATTTAAAAAAAAAGTTTATCAATCACGTCTTTCTCTACTTGCTTGACCACTTGAAGAACACTGCACACTGGTCCATTTTCAGTTAAAAGTAACCCTCGACATTCTCAACGGCAGTTTCCCCATCCCTCGATGTTATATTTGAATTCCAATTGGTGTTAACTCAACCATTTTTCGCTTACAATGCCGTCCGCCACCCCATCGTGAAGAGGCGTTTCAGCTTGTGTCTCTTGACCCCGACAACTTGACCCCCCGATGAGTATCTCAACGCCCCCCCCGCCATGGTAACAGATCACGAACCCCAAACTGAGAATGCGCACAACAGAAGTGCGTCGGAACAAAAGCCATGAGTTATGGAAATGCGCTGTTGATCGGCCATCTGTCGGTCAGTCGATTAAAACAAAACGACGCTTGACCTTCCGCTTGCTTTTCTCGCCAAGAGTGTAGCACCCCGGGCACGCGACTTGAACGTAAATCAGAACTCGGGGGTCCACGTGTTCAAATGGACTCACAGATGGGTATTGGCGGAACTCAGACCCCCCGGAGGTTGCCCTTGTAGAGTTCGTTATGGTGATAGTCGGGAACGATGGCGTTACTAGGACTATGCGAATAAATGTTACGATTTAACGGATAGTTTGTAGTGGGGGGGGGGTTCCGATGGATTAAACATTCTCATTCTTTATTCACTAATTCTCATGTGTGTCTAGGCCGGGACAACCTGTCAGTAATATCGCCCACGTGCAGTATCTTATTCTGCGGCACTTTGCCTGGATCAGGCTTGTGCTTTCCTATCATACCTTCTCATGTACGAAATGTTTTGGTGCATTTTTTGGCCTTCATCGATCGATATTAACTACATCATGGACACTTGATGAGTTGAAGCTCCATGACGATTCGCGGGTTAAGGATCTCTTCCTCAACCTCGACAAACTCTGTCGTCATCCCATCCAGTAGGCAAATTCCCGGGTCAAGAGTGTCCCTGTCATCGGTCAAAGACCCATATAGTCTGAATCGTAAAGATTCCTTCAGGCACGCGTCTTGCAAACCTTTCCAAACCCTTCTACGGTGCCTCATTCATGTCCATATCGCTCAAAATGACTGAGAACTCAGAAAGCATCTCTGCTCTGCTATACATTGAAGCGAATTCACTGCAATTCCAATCGCCCCCAGTGTGGTATAGTGGAAATATTGCAATACCTTACGAATTACGGAATGCAGACCACGTAGAGGTTGATCATTTTGAGATGTTTAAGTTGTTCTCAATGAGGATGATACCCTTAATCTGCCGATAATCGAAGACAACATTAATCGAGGAGGAATACTTCTTTCCTTAACCGGGATCCATCCACAAGATTATGTGGTTGCGAAGAATGACATTTCTCTCATAAACTCTGGAGGTAAATGCTTCCCGGGAGCCACCAGCTAGACCGCATCTACCACTGGAAAACTGCGACGCTGCCTTGCACTACCGTGATGATGCTAAACAGCCAGAAAGCGTTTTGTGGTGTTGATGTGAGCACTCGTACACCGGTAACTCCAATGGATTCAATCGGTTGGCTTAGGTACCCTGTGTGGATCAATCATCCATAATCTTGTTGTGTTAATCTTGTTCAATAACAAGTTTACCACTGTGTTCGGGGCTGACAGCTATGAGCAAAATTATACATAGTTATCATAACCCATTCCCAGGCATTACGGTCACCTTTTCATGCGCGACCTCGTCTCGTGGCCGCTGACCTTGAAAATGTATCACTTCAGACACGTGCCGCATTACTCAGGTCATTGTGCACCTCACCGCAGGTGGGCGAGCTCCCGCATGTGGAGATGATGAGGTCAACGCGGTGGGTAATCTGGTCAGGTCACGTGATTAACGGTTGTCCATCGATCCACGTACTTCGTGTGTGTGATTGCCCGTGAAACCTTAATTAGCTTTGAGGTGGTTAATCTGTTTAGTGAAAATAGAATGGAAGCTTTTATCAGTGCATGATCGATCGCATATGACAGCAAATCCCAGGGGTAATAATTGCATGATCATCGGTATCTAATCCAAGCATCGGCGTAACCATAACTACAAGTTCCACATTATTGATTAAACGAATTCGGGTATCTGCGTAAACACTTGGCGTTCGTCAACTTATCCGAAAGTGCGCCTGATTGTTGCCGACACAAAAGACGACCTCAAAGAACCTCCTCCCAACACAAGAGAGAAAGAGGGTCTGGCCAACCGACTCGAAGCGCTTGGCAATCGGTCTAGCTGCGCCCCCCGCCCCGTTGCTGATGACAGATGTGGAAGTGTAAACAACCCATGGTCACACCTAATAAACCACCACTAGTCTTCCGTGATCATCGGTGCTCGTGTCTTGTTTGACAACTGGCATCCGGTCGGGCTGATCACATCACAGGTGCCTTGGAGATGTAAGCGTCTGGTTGGTGATGATGCAGAGGGATTGGCTGATGCATGTCCGACCTGATTTCAGATGAAATCCAAGTTTAACTGTGGAAGAAATTGGCATCAGTCAGTAACAATTGGCAGAACAAACGCATCTTGTAAACAACCAGATGTGGTGTGTGCCAATAAAGTTGGTGGGATAGTGACTTTCTTATGAAGGCAGAGGCAAATCACGAAAGGCTAAATGGATTCGAAAGCTAAGTAGATGAGTGAATGTATGGATAGATGAATATCCTTTTGGTCGTTACGATGGAAACTGTATCAGTTCTCCGTGATAACTGCACATGATTGATTCAATCATGTTCTACCACAAATGCATATCACCTGGCACTTCCGTTGTTTCGTCGAATAAACTTTGGTGACGTCTTCTTTACCGGACTTTGACCAGACAAATACACAAATCCAAGCACCACGCACACCAGACTGTGTTTATCTTCTCCTCCTCCTGTCTTCATGTGTATTACCAATCTCATCACCGTGTATACACGCCACGTTCAAGCAACAAGCGCAGTGTCCTCTGACAATTATCGATCGTGTACTTCGGCCTGTGCATAAAATTGACCGACCATCTTTTAAAGTGTTTACTACAGAAGCTGTTCGATTTCCGGTCCCAAGCCGAACTAAACGCACACACGTGATACGCAGGTATGGACCTTGGAGTATTGATCGATAGGTCGATCGATCGATGGATGCATCCGAGTGAGCGGTAATCATTGATTGGCTCCTATTCAGAAAGAAATGGATAAGTGAAACCGGGATACGAGGTATGATAGTGTGAATATGTTGACAGTTTAATCTGGTACATTTAGCTAAACGATGAGGATTATTTACAAACGAATTCTGTGTGAGTGGCGTGAAGGTGAGTAGTTCATTAGCGAAGAAAGTTTCGAACGATATGCAGAACGTCACCCTTCGGCAAGCAGCGCTAAAATGGACCGACGAACCCAATTGCGAAGCGTAATATTTCCGGTTTCGTGAAGAATACTTTAGAACGATTCGAGCGACGGCACTCTCTGAAGTATGAGAAAATGGATATCGTCAGTCGCTGTCGAAGTCGGTCAGACGAACCCTGTTTGAGACAGACATGTTTCATCTCCGTGTTGTGGTGACTTCATTTGCCTCTATAAGATGAACTTGTGTTTTGTTATTTGTCTTGTGTGTAGTAAACGCGTTTCATCCATCGTCTTTTCTTGCGTTGTTTGATTCTTGGATGAACGCGATGAGCGTTGGACAGGTTGACCTCAGGGATGATTAGGGAAGCAATCTTCAAGTGGGTGTGAAAAGCGGAAGGGGACGTGATTATTGTTGGATGGATGACCCGAATTTAATTGATGAGAGGTCAAATGTTCGACAGCCGTCACTTCCGGTCTCTCTCTTACCCCTTAAAATAGCGCAAAGTTATGATTCAAGGATTTATCGTTAAATATTTAATATGTTAAAACACCGCAGGAATAGGGTATGAATGAAAATATGAAAAATATAATCGTACAAAAGAAGTAGCGTATATGCATTCGTTTGTATATACAATTCCTTATCGCTTTAAATATCGCCATGCAAGGAGAGTCCACCACATGTTGGGCTAGAGAATTCCAAAGAAATTTAGCACGTGCGGCAAAAGTGGCGTTTACAATCCATACGGGAACTTGGGATGCAAAGGGATAAGGTATGTCCGCGTGTCACTTTCCCATCACACACTTCGAACAAGTGTCTTAATGGATGTCCTTCGGTAGACACAATTCCATAGATCATAATAATATCGCGTCGTATCCTCCTTTAGGTAAAGTCGCATAGACCCAGACGCCGCAATCTTTCGGTGTACGGAACATTGCGAAGACCCATCACTAACTTTGTTGCTCTGTGATAGATTTTATCAAAGAAAGCAATATCTTTTCGCAGCCAAGGAGCCCAGACCGCTACCGCATACTCCAGCGTAAGGCGAAGGTAGACGTTCATTATTATTGGTAAAGCTACCAGCGAGAATGTTCCAAATATTCTTCGAAAGAGACCAAACAGGTATAAACTTGATATCATGTTAAACGTGTAAATCGATACTCATTAGGCAATTAACCGCTGTCCACGTTCAAAAACAACACAGGACTCCCTGTTTCAACTTCATGCGCTGGTTGGGTTTGAGGTAATATTATCACGCTTTCTTTATTTCTTGATAGGTGGGCAGCCTCCTAACGAATAAAACTAGCAGGATTACCTGATCGATCAAAGTCGCAACGGAAAGAAATTGTTGCTGGGCGAGCCAAGTTGTACCTTGGTAACAAACACCATCTGCACTAAGTTCAAATTCAAATTGTCTGACTCGCCAATGTCAACCAACATCCATCATAAAAATGTGGCGACGGGAAGAAAAGAACCCAGCAAAACGAAATGGCAATCACAGCAGAAGAATTGAAATCAATAATTGAGCAACAAGAACGCCAATTTGAAGAAGCTCAAGCCCGTTTGATACAGACTCTTTTGAAATATCTATGTGTCAAATCCGAAGACAAGAAGACTGATGTACAGAATCCCCGAATTCAATTACGACCCAAAAAGCGGTTTGGGCTTCGAATCTTGGTTCACAAGATTCAAAGATATTTTTCAATCCGACCTCAACAACGCAGATGATGGTCGCAAAACGAGACTGCTGCTGAGAAAACTGAGCACGTTGGAACATGAGAAGTTCATCAACTTCATTTTGCCGAAGTCCTCAAGTTCATTGAATTTTGATCAGATTGTACATTTGTTAAAGGAAATTTTTTCGAAACAGTCTTCTTTGATTAATAGACGACATGATTTCATGAAATTGGTCAAAGAGGATTGTGATGATTTTGTGGCGTATGCAGGGAAAGTTAACAAAGCACGTGAACGGTTCAAGTTCCAAGACATGCCTGAAGACCAATTTCGATCGCTGATATTCGTCTGTGGTTTGCAGTCAGAGACATTCACACCAGAATACTGCCGCGACTAGATCAAGACCCGAACATCAACATGATGTCAATCACAACCGAATGCCAGAGATGGCTAAATTTGAAGCGTTACACAGCGTTGGTCGAACAAAAACCCTGCCAGAATGAGCCGGTGGTGTTAGCTGGATAGCAACAAAGTAGCCGTCAGAATGATAAACGAGTCGATCAAGACGCCAAGCCCCCATCCAAGTGTTGGCAATGTGGCGAATGGCATTTTGTGCGTTATTGCCCATTCAATAAACACCGATGTCAGAAGTGCAACAGAAAGGGGTATAACGAATATGACTGCCAGAGCAAACTATTTTAAGAAATCAGTGTTCAATGATTCCTATAATAATTATTATCAGTCCAACCCGGTCTTCACTACCTTCAAAACCCCAGAACATGGAAAGCCAGCGGAAGAAGAGTCCCATCAAATTAATTCCACGGAATGCAGACCCAGAAGAAGACGTGTTCCAGAATCCCACATGCAAGTGGATCCACAACTAAAGCCTTACCACAACGAAGCTCAAACGGTTAGGTGTTAAGAGGGCACAATCCTAACGAATAAAACACCATCTGAACTAAGTTTAAATTCAAATTGTCTGACTCGCCCATGTTAAGCAACATCCATCATAACATTTCTTCTTTCATATGTTCTGCTATTTGCTACATCATCTGTTTTGTACTTGAAACAAAAGCCATCATTAACAATAGAAGCTACCGTTAAACCAGACTTGCCGCCTTTTATTGATCCGTTGAATTTCAAATATTGTCGACCTCTGCCTGTCATCATCTGATCCAGTCGCCCCACGTGTCCAGTTGATTTTCTGCAACACCAAGGCATCTCTGACGGATGACCAAACGAGACAAACCTCATCATCATCATTATCACAATCAACAATGTCAGCTTGACACGGAAATCGTAGCATTACCGTGTGATATATCGTTTGTTTGCCGCTCTTATCGCAGCTCTACACTGCGTGCGTCACGATTCGACTGGCTTTTGTTTACCACCGGGAAAGCGATCGATTTGACGTTGAAATCAGTCACGTGGCATTTGACAGGATAAAATAATCGATCGTCGTGTTTCGTCCAGTGAGGTATGTTCAGTGATTACAAGTGCCTAGAACGGGGGGTGGACTGATTTGAAATCGCACTCCCTTTATGAATGTGTGTGAAATGATCTTTATAGTAGCAAATCGGGCTGAAGTAACAGTCATATTGATTAGGGGTACACGTTATTACTAATGCCGTGTTTGACCATAATACTGCGGTTGTTCTTACTGAGATTGCGTGATCGAGCTCGTAGATTCAATCACACTTTGCTTCTACAAAAACGAAATTATTTAGGTATCTGTTATCAACTCATCTCGCGGTTGTGTGACTAATTGTCAGATCGTCACGGTAGAGTGGAAGTCAATGGAGGAAAATAAGGTCAAAATAAGTAAAATAACATAAGATTAAAACCACCAGGTGAGTCCCACTCGAATCTGGGCCTATACATAAACCATTTACCCCCACTCAAACAATCGAAAATGTTTCTGTTCGTGGATGATATGAAAGTTTGGAAGCAGATCAGCTCTGCTGCAGAATGTAGGAAACTGCTTAGACGGTTGCAAGATTCAAGATTTATGGCGAAAAAAGCAAATAGCTGTATTATACCATAGGATATTCATATAAATGTTAAACAAATCGTACTTTAATGTTTGCGTCCATGTGTTTTAAATGTGGAGCCATTTAGCACGCAGTAAAGCAAGATGCTTCACTTTGGCAAGAATGTTCCTTGTACATGTTGATTTGGAACTACATCGTTGGCATGTATCTCGGTGGAAAATGACCTTGCAGTATCGATTCGTGGAATTCTGAAGAGCAGGAGCCGCTGCTGGAATGTTTATAGACAGGCAAGCAAATTGTTAAACATTATTCAAAGAATATTGG
>JACCGJ010012530.1:0-19863 GCA_013407085.1 Atriophallophorus winterbourni
TTGCATGCAAATTGGCGTCTCACTTTTCGGAGATAGCCGATTTTTGGGAGGTTGTATATATAGTTAAAAGGTAGGCTGACATCATGAGAGTAGTATGATCAATACAAAGGTAACAGGCTACTTATAGTAGTGCTATCCAATGCACATTTGATATATAAACAACCTAGATAGGCTGACAAAATGAGAGTAGTTTGAGCAATATAAAGTTAACAGGCTACTCATAGTAGTGCTATTGCATGCAAATTGGCGTCTCACTTTTCGGAGATAGCCGATGTTTGGGAGGGTGTATATATAGATAAAAGGTAGGCTGACATCATTAAGAGTTAGTCGATCAATACAGAGTTAAACAGGCTATTCATAGTAGTGCAGTAAATTGCACATTTGAATATAAACAACCGAGATAGGCTGGCAGAATGAGAGTAGTATGAGCAATACAAAGTTAACAGGCTACTCATAGTATTGCTATAGCATGCAAATTGGCGTCTCACTTTTCGGAGATAGCCGATTTTTTGGAGGTTGTATATATAGTTAAAAGGTAGGCTGACATCATGAGAGTAGTATGGCCAATAGAAAGCTAACAGGCTACTCATAGTAGTGCTATCCAATGCACATTTGTTATATAAACAACATAGATAGGCTGACAAAATGAGAGTAGTTTGAGCAATAAAAAAGTTAACAGGCTACTCATAGTAGTGCTATAGCACGCAAATTGGCGTCTCACTTTTCGGAGATAGCCGATTTTTTCGAGGTTGTATATATAGATAAAAGGTAGGCTGACATCATGAGAGTAGTATGATCAATACAGAGTTAACAGGCTACTCATAGTAGTGCTATCCAATGCACATTTGATATATAAACCAGAGAGAGTAATATGATCAATATATAAAGCGTACGCTAGTGATAACAATCAGCATAGCGATAGTGAGAATCCACGCAAAATATATTGAGAACTCACTTCATTTGAACACTTT
The DNA here is from genome assembly GCA_013407085.1 of Atriophallophorus winterbourni. Lineage (NCBI taxonomy): Eukaryota > Metazoa > Platyhelminthes > Trematoda > Plagiorchiida > Microphallidae > Atriophallophorus > Atriophallophorus winterbourni. The sequence continues at coordinate 972 of JACCGJ010012530.1, forward strand.
TGTCACTTCACGTCATCATAAAAGTTGATCTACCGGTTGTGACACGACATCCTCTCTGATTGAATTCTCATTCATGAGATTGGCATTTTATTTCTCGTTTTCATCTCCGCCCTTCAACTTCGTTTGCTGAAGCGTGAAACAAACAAATATAAAAGTAACTGATGGGCCTGTGTTTTTCGGATAGCTTTCAATGTGATCGGCGAAAATCGAAAATTATTTTTAACGTCGATTGAACAACAAAAATGTGGTCCACCATGCAATGAAACCGCCAGCTTAACTTTGATAAACAACAAACGAAACGAAATGACGTTTCGCACACAGCTTCACACTATTCCAACTTAACGGGCTGACAGCACAAACACACAGTGCTTAAATTGGACCTACATTTATCAAGCGAGACAGTCAAACGTCACTCTGAAAATCAGCAAATTTGTTACAATTTGAAATTAAGTAGGCGGTGACTCCCCAGACATTGTGTCATTTTTGTCTTCACACATTATAAGTGTCAACATGTCTGGCTAGACAAATTGAGGTTGAATACGTACCCATCTGATCAGACGTCTGAAGTGGTCCAGCCGGAGAGTCTAAATCGACTCCGATATGAATGTGCACCAAATGAATCGTAATTCCATCGGATATGGAAATAACGGAGATTTGACTAATGTGACTAATTGTATGACTACTAAAGCAACCATTCATCCATGAAGTTCCTATTCCACTGCAACTGACGCTGCGTCATTGAACTGTAATTTTCTAATTCGCATTTTAGTCAATTCTCATAAGCCACTTAACCATTTCTGCATTGTCAAACCATTTCACACCGCAAGCCGGGCGATCGATACCCGGTGGACGCATCACCCGTTCAAATCGACGGGAGATGCAATCCACGTGACTGGATCATCGATCGAGGTGCACGCCCGCATGTGTCTGTGTCATCTGATTGGTGCGTGCGTGTATCGCTTGGGCCACCGGCCACAAACGCTTGCTATCTAGCTGGGCAATGAAGGCGACTTGCCTACTTTGAAGCATAATAGCTATCGTACCTAATAAAACATATTATAAGATTACCAATGCAACTGCGAATAAAAGAACGGGGTTTGCTGAAATCCGTAGACCACGGTAATAATTGTGTCAGCATACTAGTGTTGAAAAAGAAGCGCGTTAATAGTACGATTTGATTAGCGATACCCCTTAGAATTTTAACGATTCAGCTAGCATACACTCCACGTGCAAAACATTAGGTTTCAAAGTTGTTCCGAAAATTCTATCCAGCGTATACGACAGACTGGGGCAACAACAAACACTATAGCGATGTCATCAGCTTTCCATGTAGTATCGAGAATATACCCTACTAACACCATCTCTAAATAATCATTACATCCGCAATAGCAAGCTTACAAAGATTACATATAAGCATTCACACATTCACGGTCACATTTAAATCCATCTTGTGTGTGGTCACTTCCTCAAATGCCAAAGATTGTACATAGCACAGTACACAATAAATGAGTTTGACAGTTTCATCGAAGCGGTAGGATTTATATCCACGAAGAATTACGACAATTTACTCGGCTTTATTCCGACGGTTGCCAAAATTGACGGACTAACATGCTGTTGCTACTGTCCGCGGATAATGAATGCTTCTACAGTACCAAAACAGTTTAAACAAATACTGAAAGTCTGCACGCGAGCAAACAAGTGTTGTGCAAAGACTTATTGTCTGACCTCACTAATTATTAAAGCATCGGTCGGCAAGAAATGTGTCCAGTGAACATTGCAATATTTCGGATAGCATAGCGATTGTATAAACTTTACACTAGTTGTAGTAACGAATGTATATACAAGCTGTTTATTGTAATTACTATTCATGAAATGGTCTAAAGAATATTGAGTGCAAAACCATGGCACATTATTCGATTAGAATTTAAGAGATCATCATAAACTTATCGTACAATATAATATAACAAGACGCATGCAATTTATCAATATCGAACTCACCTTGATCAATTTGGCGAAACCTTCCGTATCGTGAGCCTGTGTCCTCGTGTAGTGAGCAAGTCAATGGAATTCAAATCTGTTGCGGGATTACGCGTCTGTTAGTCAAACGATCACTGCACGCAGGCTCACAAGGCATCAATGGGAATGAGGCGAATGTATCAATGACATGCTCTGGTAGATCCAATAAGATGTGTAGGAAATAATGATCCCAGTCTCTGTGGCCCTCAGACGAGTTTCACTGTTTACTCGTAGGTGGGGCGCCGATTCATTGTTGGCTCAGTGCCAGAGTGCACCAAAGTGGCCTGGCAACTCAATCACATTCTATCCCATCACCGAGTTTCCTATAGCTCATAGCCCGGGTAGCAACACTGCTCACTACTCTCCTGTCATCATAGTGCACCGAGTTGATGGCATTTTGAAATTTGAAACTCTCAATAATCATCACATGTGGGGGGGCCTTGTCTGGTTTCCATCCAACTGACAACCGCAGTGCCTTGTCCGGCAGCTCAAGCGCGGGTAGCAACTCTTCCCGCTACTCTCATGGCGCCATACTAGACTGAGTTCATTGCAATATGGAATTTGACAGTTGCGGAGGGGGGAATGTTGTCTGATTGCCATCTGTCTGGCTCTCTCAGTGCACTTTAGTTAATTAGTTTTTTCCAATTAAGGAACACTAATACACTGTTTAGATGAAGTAAATAATGTAATAAATTGCCTTTGTTTCATTCACATTATAGATCACCATCAGACTTTGTTTCATCTTGCACGCAATACAGAATGTAATATTGAGTATCTGTTAGCATTTTTATTCAGATGATCGTAGTAACACAAACGTTATTCTTATATAAAGTAAATTTGCTGGAAAAGCCTTACTTAAACTCCTTATGTGACACCAATCCATGGTTACTTCATCTATCTATCTATCCATCTATCTATCTATCTATTTAACTATCTATCTATCTATTTATCTATCTAGGTCTATATCTATAAATCTATCTATCTATCTATCTATCTATCTATCTATCTATCAATCAATCTATCTATTTATCTATCTATCTCTATCTATCTATCTATCTATCTATCTCTTCATCTATCGATCTATCCATCTATCCATCCATCTATCTATCTATCTATCCATCCATCTATCTATCCATCTATCTTTCCATCTATCTATCCATCTATCTATCTATCTATCTATCTATCTCTATCTATCTATCTATCTATCTATCTATCTATCTCTTCATCTATCTATCTATCCATCTATCCATCCATCTATCTATCTATCTATCCATCCATCTATCTATCCATCTATCTTTCCATCTATCTATCCATCTATCTATCTATCTATCTATCTATCTATATATCTATCTATCTATCTATTCATCCATCAATCTATCTATCTATCTATCTATCTATCAATCTATCAATCTATCTATCTATCTATGTATCTATGTATCTATCTAGGTCTATATCTATAAATCTATCTATCTATCTATCTATCTATCTATCAATCAATCTATCTATTTATCTATCTATCTCTATCTATCTATCTATCTATCTATCTCTTCATCTATCTATCTATCCATCTATCCATCCATCTATCTATCTATCTATCCATCCATCTATCTATCCATCTATCTTTCCATCTATCTATCCATCTATCTATCTATCTATCTATCTATCTATCTATCTATCTATCTATCTATCTATCTATCTATCTATCTATCTATCTATCTATCTATCTATCTATCCATCTATCTATCTATCTGTCTATCTATCTATCTATCTATCTATCTATCTATCTATCTATCTATCTATCTATCTATCTATCTATCTATCTATCTATCTATCTATCTATCTATTTATCTATCTATCTATCTATCTATCTATCTATCTATCTATCATCTATCTATCATCTATCTATCTATCTATCTATCTATCTATCTATCTATCTATCTATCTATCTATCTATCTATCTATCTATCTATCTATCTATCAGTCAATCAATCAATGTGTGTGTCTAATTGATTTGACAGCTCCTCTCACGCGCTTATTTTATATCAGCCTACATGGAGGAAAATTTCAAAACATTATAACTCAGAACTCAGAAAATTTTATGGTATGAAAAGCATTAAGCTTAGCAATAACCATAGGATGACAAGGCATATGGAATATATAAAAAATATATAAAACATCACAAAAATCTATAGAGACACTCGCATACCGCATGGTTCGTCATAAACTCATCGAGTTTAGAAGCGAAAACCCCAACAGATTCTGATCGTGTGATTTCTTCAGGCAAATAGTGCCAAGTGAAACAAATTCTTACCGAGAAAAAATTACGACGTATATCCAATCGAGAATGCGAAATGAATAAAGCCTTTGAATGTGTTCGTGTTCGAGTAAGGTCATTGGGCTTTAGCAAGTGTTTCAGGGGATGGCTTACAGAATGCAGGATTTTGGAGTTCAACATAAGGTCTCTGTTGCTTCTTTCTGTTTCGTCAATGTCAGCTTCCACACTGTTTTTCTGACCTGTAATTATCATATTGCTTTACAGAACCTTTTGCTTATTTTGACCTTGATTTACTGCGTACAATTTGTCGTAATCTCGATTGCGTGGGACGGTTGGACATTTGAACTTGATTTGATTTTGACTCGTGTACGTAACTTGGTACGTACACGATATTGTTTTGACATTGACCCGGATTTACCCGGTTGACCCCAATTTTTGAGTACCGCATTTATAGACAAATCCGCTTTGGATTCTGATATACCTCTGGGATTTTGCGGGTCACTCAACTTGGGACGTTTCATTGATTGTCAAATTAAATCAAAAGTACTCAAATACTTTTATTGCGTGAAGAATTCTTCAATCATCGCTGGATTTTTGGCTCGGGATTTGGTTCACACGACGGAGAATATCTCATCTTCAAATATGCCTAGAACAAGGACTGGCAAGTCGTCTAACAAATTCGATGACGTTATTTTATACCCAGATCCCGTTCATGAACTTTCTACTATTTTTAATGATTCTCCTGATAAATCTGTGCATACTCCCATACGTATACCTTCCTCGAACGATAATTTTAATAATTTGCCTTTAAACTCTGCCATCTTAACTTTACCTGTCCAGCACCGTCCTCCTAGCTTAGGTGATGTTAAAGGTGTTGAATCTAGAGCGTTTGATGATAATAAGGAACGCTTTCGAACATTGGCTAAAGAAATATACGAGGAAGAAATAGCCATTAAATTGAAGGAGCTGGATATTTGTGGACACAGCCTAGAGGCGAAGCTAAATATGATGCACGATTTCGATTCACCCGATGATATCAAAGGCGATAATGAAATCGACCCGCTCCAAATGCGTAAACATGCTCCAAGTCCATTGCACTCATCTAAATCCGGGAAAGAATGTCATGTTTTGAGTAACGCAGCGTTACGTGAGATGCCGATGAACGCATCTGGTTCGACGCGGTATTCTGACATGCGTGGAGATGGATTACCTAAGATAGACATAGATAAGTTCGATGGTAATCCGATGGAATTCTGCAAATTCATCAAAGTCTTTGAGATGACCATCGAAGACCGCATTTCTGATGATAACCGCAAATTAATGTATTTATTACATTACTGCAGTGGTTCTGCAAAGGACGCTATTGAACATTGTGTTTACCTCCCGGATAGTGAAGGATATTGTCAAGCCCGACGCATCCTTAAGACGGAATTCGGTCGCCCACATGATATCGTCCAGTCGTTTTTGAAAGAGATTCTCAATGGCGACATCATTAATCAGAATGACATCGGTTCGCTTCGAAACCTGACACGCAGAATGCGCAACTGCGAGCTCGCACTTGGACAATTGAATCGTTTAGGTGAGCTGAACAACATGACAAATTTGAAGCTAATTGTTGAGCGTTTACCTAAACATTTGCGTTACAAGTGGGCTGAACGTGTGGATGAAATAATTCGATATGACGAGGAGCCGACGTTCGGTAACTTAGTCAGTTTTTTGGACAGACAAGTCTCAATAGCTACCAACTGTTTCGGTACCTTAGCAAGTGGTCGTGAATTGAATGCTAGTTCACCGATGCATATGAATACTAGGAAAGTTCGCATGAATGTTATTTCAACGACTGAGTCTTATCGATGCCCAGAGTGCTCCATGACACATACATTACAAGATTGCACTGTGTTCGATAGGTTACCTCATACTGAAAAGGTGGTGCGAATTAAAACTTTCAGACTCTGCTTTAACTGTCTTCAACCAAATCACAGGGTAGCTGAGTGCAGAGTACCTACTAGATGTGAAACGGATGGATGCAACGGAAAACATCACAGACTCTTACATCGCACTGTCAAAGGTGAGTCTGAAATAATGATCAATTCGACACGTACACGAAGCTGTGGCAGTTTGTTGTCCATCATTGCTGTAGGAGTAATGGGTCCGAATGGGGTAGTGCATACGAACGCCCTTTTGGATAATGGCTCTGACGCAACTTTGGTGACTGCTGATTTAGCCGAAGAACTGGGACTGTCAGGTGAACAAGCCTACATTGATGTCACTTCAGTGCATGACACACGTAAACAAAAAACTACTGGCGCGTCCTTTGGAATTCAGTCGCTTCATGATGTTGCCAAGGTAGATATCGACCAGGCCTACGTGATGAATTCTCTTCCAGTGAAAGAGTTGACTTTTCCTGAACAGTCATTAAAACATTTGAACCACCTATCTGATCTCAAGCTAATTCGTATCCCAGATAAAAGAGTTCGGAGTTTATTGGGAGTAAACGTCCCGGAAGTTCACTGGGTGTTGGAACAGAGGCTTGGCAGAGCAAAACAGCCATTTGCACACTTGACGCCATTAGGATGGACGATAGGATCGACAGCATGTGTGAAGCTTCGATTAATTGTCTCAGCACACAAAAGGATATTGCTGATGACGTAACATTGCTTGACAGTGAATTTTGTAATAATCAGGATAATTGTGCGCTGTCTGTGTCAGTAAAAGATAAACATATAATATCGAAAGCCAACGTGATTGGTAAGAGTGCTGGTTTATCTGGTTCCGGTTCGAAACGTAATGCTACGTCGAGTTCTGATTCGAGGGACGATGATGTTCCAGTGGTTGCTGCAAAAAATGCAAAGGTTGCAGCGTTGTCCACGAAAGCGACGCCCCCGATAGCCAAAGGCTCTTCGTTAACTGGAGCCGCTGGATCGAAGCGTGCTGCCGCGTCCAGTTCGGACTCTGATTCGAGTGACGATGATGTTGCTGTTTCCTGTGTGAAATCAATGTCTTCAGAATTGCCGGCGAATTCGAAGAAAGCTGGTCTTCCGTCTCCGGTTGATATCGGTACCAAGCGTCTATCTTCATCTGGTCCTGCTTTAACCAACAGTATTACAGGAGTGATTTTGCTGTCGGTGACTATGTTCTCTGCCAGAACGAGAATGCATCGCGCGGTTCGTGGAAAAGGGCTATCATATTGGATGCAGACAGACATGTGCGTAAAGTATTGCATCGCACTGCAGATGGGAAGCTTAAACGAGATATACGCCGAGTATGGTTTTTGAAAGGTGATAATAGTTAGAAAGCCAAGGTGGCTTTGGGGGGCGGTGTTGGATCCGTTCACCTTCCAACATCTATTTGTAATATTTCATGTGAATTTTGAAATCCAAACACTTTCCCATTTTTTTTCTTGTTTCCTACTGCACTTTTGTTTTACTCTTTCTCTTTGAATAATTTGACTCCATTTTATCTGCGCCATTTTCCCGTTTGGACTCGTGTGCGTAACGTGATACGCGCTCGATATTGCTTTTGACATTGTCCCGGATTTTTACCCGGTTGACCCCAATATTTGAGGTATGTTTTTTTACTATATTTTGATTGCTTCAATACAGTACCGCATTTATAGACAAATGCGCTTTGGGTTCTGATATACCTCTGGGATTTTGCGCGTCACTCAACTTGGGACGTTTCATTGATTGTCAAATACAATTGTATTTGCAAATAGATGTTGGAAGGTGAAAGGATCCAACAGTCACTACGTATCCGCCGTTGGAAAAAATCGTGTAGGTTTAGTTTTAACATTCTCTCTGTGAAAGGCAAATTTCTGTGCCGGGAGACCAACTTTGTAGCAAGATGATACATCCTGTCGAGTAGTTCGATATCCTTCCTCAGCTATGGTGCCCAGGCTTCGATGGAATATTCCATAGCAGGACGTATATACGTGTTAATTACCCGGGGTAGGGTTTCGTGCGTAAAAATCCGGAATATTCTCTTGAGAAGACTCAAGATACGGCAAGCTTTATTGTACATCATCCGGCAATGCTGTCTAGGCTTAAGGTTAAACGAAAGCCAGATAATGACTTCAAACTATGAAGGTGGTAGCCGTTCATACACAACACAGTATAGACCGGTTACGCTACTTTCGTTGATCTCTAAATTAATGGAACGCATTGTGACTGTGTGCATTAGAGAAAACCAGAATATTTTGACTGCAGCACAACACGGTTATCGAAGTAATTTTTGCTGTTTATCTATTCTTCTTACAACGTTCAACGATTTAATCAAGGCAATAGACGAAGTTACATGCTCGCCACATTAACATTTCGAAAGCTTTCGATAAAGACAACCATGACATTTTCATAAAAGAGCTCGAGGCGAATGAAATAACGGGGATGTTGCTGAATTGGATAAGGGACTATCTTGCTGAAAGACACGTGCAAATTTGCGTCGACAGCAAAGTCTAGAAGAAACCACTTCATGAGTGCAGTTCCACGTGGCTCGGTTTTTGAACCTCTTCTATTCTTGGCATAAAAGTTATAGCGGAAAATATTGGGTGTAACTTGATACTATTTGCCAACCATATTGAAATAAGGAAATGTTGATGACTGTGTGGCATTGAAACGGGATCTGTGCACCCTATTTAGTTGGTCCTACTCAAAAGAGTTACCATTTAACCCCGGGAAATGTGAAATAGTTCGGGTTGACAAATTTAAGCAGGACAAGTAGGAGATTCGTAAGCAAAACCTTGTCAGGACCAACGCAGTAAAAGATCTCGGCTCATGGCTGTCATTTAACCTAAGGCTTGGACATCATTGCCGCAGAGTGAACATTAAAGTTTGCCGTATCCTGTGTCTTCTAAAAAGGGTATTCAAAATATTCACGCCAGAAAATTCACCCAGGTTAATGAATACGTATGTACGTCTTGTTATGGAATATGCCATCCAAACGTGCGGAACATGGCTGGTGAAGAATATGGAACTACTTGACAGGATTTCTCAAAGTGCGACAAAGTTGGTGTCCGTTACAGAAATTCACTTTTCAAGGACTGAATGTTAAAACTGATTCTACATGATGTTTAACCAACGACAGATACGGAGAGAACATTGTTGTCATTAAAAATCTTGCATAAGGAGAATCATTCCATTATCCACTTGCTGAATCCTATTTACTTTACTTGAACACCAAAACATTCAAAGGTTTTAAGCATTCCGCATTCTAATATTTTATCTGTGAGAATTTGTTTCACTTGGAAAATTTTGCCGGTTGTAATCACATCTGGGAATCTTTTGCGGTTTACTCTGCTAAGCTCAATGAGTGTATGAAGAACCATGCGTATTTGATTGTCCCTATTGACTTTTGATAGATTTTATATTTTTTACCATATAATTCGCCATGCTATGGTTATTGTCAAGCCTACGGCTTTTCAAACCATAAAACTTTCTGAGTTCTCACTTCTGACTCAGTACTTCACTCCAATCATCATAAGAAATTTATCGCTTGAGCGATTATAATTACATACCGTGTTGGTCAAAATACCACATAGTTATACAGCATGTGATCAGTTATGTATACTAGGAAATCTCATGAAACTAGATGTAGAGCAGAAGAAGAGGTAATTGATAATATGTTTTTATTAAAATCTCATTCATGGATGCCTTTATTATAATTGCATGCTAAGCGGAGTATCAATCGCGAGTTATATTTGAAGCAAAGCGGTGAAATGTTGCAAGTGTGTATGGCAAATGTTCGCAAATTAGGGTCTCATTTATACTGAAGGCTTCTTGAATTGTTTGACAGCATTCATCAGATTCTTGCGGAATGATATTCCGAGGATAAATAGCGCGAGAACACATAACGCGCCAATCACGATTCCCGCAATCGCGCCGGCACTGAGTCCCCCTGAGGAAATCACAACTGAAACAGTTTGTGAAGCTGCCACATGTGAACCAGAAATGTGTAGGTTCACGCTGAATTCATAAGTTTTACCTAAAATGTGATAACAGTGAATACATTTTTCGATCAATTCATAAATGCTATACTTGATTAAAACGGAATTTGGGACAGTAATAATTTTACCTTTATCCAAATTCTCAACACTCACGCACCGACCACCGCACGGTATGGGCTGAGGCATCACAGATTCTGCGTTCAGCACACGGTAATGGACGTTGTAACTGTAAGCGCAACCATCCTTGATCCTAAGCAAATCGTTCATGTTTCCGGATCCCAAGCATACCTCCACGACGTTCTTTCGCATAGTATGATTGAATTCAACTAGATTTTCCTCTGCAATCCACGTTTGTGGTAGAAGAAACGTTTACAGAATTGATTCGGTACCAAATTTATTCAAACAGACTTGACATATTTCAATTCTGAAACCAACCTGGTATCATGGTCAACTCCAAAAGAGATCCGATTCTAGTTCCGCCATTAGTGCATTCGAAGATCTCAACGTTTTTGCTCGTCACGGTTTGGAAATTGAAGGCGTAGAATTCAGAATTAGGCGTGAGAGGACGGTTTATTGGTGTTGTTCTAGTTGAACAATGGTTGAAGACGAAAATATAATAAGACTGTGAGCAAAATTTGATGAACTCAACTTGTTTTATAAGGAAGACACGTGCAAACGGTTTCTTCAAGTGACACACACAGGTGGATTGAGTTAAATAGATAAATTTATCAACGAAATTCGTGTGTACTTGTATTTTCACGAAACAACCCAAAAATTAATTATGTATTTATCGTGAAGGAACGGTATGATGGGGACTCAAATGACTTAAACACGAGAACAATTGTAAAAATGTTTCAACGTAGGGGTCAAAGTGAATCCTGTTGGCACAACAAACGTTTTCCAGCATGTGTCCACGCAAATGTACATGGTTTGAAAACCCGAGCTTCAGCGAAAACCATGAGCAAATGCGTTTCTAGAAAAAGCACTATGGTATATTACTACTGTTCATATGCATCTTGTAGAAACAGTACGATCATCGTGGGCGTCCTTTTAAACAGTGGAGAATTGATGAAGCTGGTGCATGTGTAAATCAGTTATAAATAAAGTTCACACCACCAACTCTTCGTGGTTGCACATTAACGTAGCTGGAAGTGAACCCACGGGTGAGAAACTTTGACAGATTGATCGAAATAGACTCGATCAACGGGGGCTTACATGTAATTTTTTTGTTTTCCATTTCTACATTGTTTCAAGACAAAGAAACCCTGATCGAAACTGAACCTACATAATGAGCACGTGACAGTGAAGGCTTGTTTGTAATGTCATTAGTGAAAATCAAAAAATGTGTGTGAGCGCTTCTAATGGAACGGTTTAGTCATTTACGAATATTCAACATATGATTCAAAATGTCTTCAGTCTTTCCATGGGTTCGAGCTATGACTGCACGGTCCATAAGACTACATGCGAATTCGAAAATTAGTCAACGTATTCTTGAAATGCTCGAGCCATGTTACCATATATGAATACAAAAAACGATATTCAACTCGCCTCGCAATGTTGACTGATTGCGCCAAGATACTTGCGCAATGGATCTCATAGGATCCCCGTGAAAATATGACCGCCCTCTGAAAGCCGTCTACAGCGTATTTTTGTGCGACGGTCCATTTAACGGAATCTGAAGAGAATGACATCTGCGGTCCTTCTTCACTTGCCAACAATAGCGTCTCCTCTCTCGATACTCTTCCATGATCGTTTACTCCGGTGCATGTATATTTTCCTTCTGATGATTCCGTTAGCGCCTTTTACAATCGTATTCATGTTGGAAACAATATTCAATTGATTACCGTGTATATAAATCACAAAGAAATCATTTAAGCATGAAATAATACTACAACTATTGTCACACTTCCAGCAAAACAATTTCCGGGGTACATTGAAAAAATATGTTAGGGATAATCGTTTGTATTATCAAAAAACCCACTAAATGTTTCACATTCTTAACTGCAGCACTTGCTACATCGAGTGAACATATTGTCCAGAATGAAGTTCTAAAGCTTGTGAGCTATCCGTCAGGGAAGGACAATCCCAGAGCAATATCGTATGCAGTCGATTTATCGTAAGTATATCACCCGCTTAATCGTCCTCGCAAAATTGAAAAAAGAAGCTATGTGATTCAATGTATCCGCATGGATCGAAGCGTGGGTTTGAAATAAAAACTGAATGAACTCTTAAATTATCACATCACATCACATTATCGCATTTTATATAGTCGCTGAATTTAATGATGGACAATTCATTTTCTTCAATGTTTCCTTACCGAAAACAGCTGGATTCTACGGGTTTCTGTAAAATCAACTTCAGTTACACAATCTTTCTACTCTTTAAAAAAGATTCAGTTCAAATAGCATGCCTGTATTATTTAAAAGCTCAAAGACATTATAAGTTTTCTGCCAAACAAAATGAGAATTGATCTATCCACGTGGTAATGTGGTGCGGAATTGAAGAAGCAGAGTGTCTCAAACCCACATTAGTTGACAGTAATAAATCCTTCTCAATCTGTTTGAATAGGGCAATATATGAAGTCTCAGTCTGCGGCCTCTGTGGTTTCCACAACGTATCACAAAGACGCAGATGATGCAGTTTGGCTGATAAGGAGAGGAACATGACAGATTTTCAACCGAACGTTGACGTTCAGAAATGTTCAGTTCGTGATATTAACGTCATAATCTCTTGCATATTACTAATATTCCGCACCTTTCACTTGCTATTTTTCTCGCACTTCCATCAAAAGTGTCCGTGTAACTCCAACGTTGCATCAAGATCATTTCACGCGCAAGATCTGTAGTTTATGAGGATTGTTGTCGACAAATTCTCTGAAACTCAATTTTAATCTTGCTATCAGATCAAAAATACCATCCTCAACGATAGGTCCCACCAACTGCCTGAGGATACCCTTAAAAGTCTATCTTGCTCAAACACCCGTTCGAAACATATCATACTATCTTCAGAAATGTGATCATATCGAGGGTCATTTATACCATTTGATTCACGAAACCTTCGCAAAAGAAAACAGCTCGTTGAACTATTACGGTATAAGCTAATCGCGTTATCCTTCTACATTTTTTCTCATCCATATGGTTGGATACCATGGTATTTCAATAGACAGTGGATTTACCGTAATCTTGTACGTGTCTCCCGTTTGTGGAGTCCCGGCGACTGGTTGCCAAGCGAATGTAGGTTGAGGGTCCCCTTGAATATCACATTGAAGATTAACAGTGAAGCCGTCTAAACCGAATTGAGTTGAACGAATATTTGGTAGTTTGTGTGGATGGGGTTTTATATACTTGAATTCGGTATTTTGAATTATCCAACCATGAACGTTCGATATACGGCACTGTATCATGAATGAACTTCTGTCTTCAAAAGTCTGCAAAGCTAGACTCTGTGTTTTAAAAGCAATTTAAATTATTGATTAATATTAACAAGAGGTAAAATAGTAACGGTTAGAATATGTTGGGAACGCAAACGTTCATCTCTAATCAATGAGTCAAACGCATAAATCTAATCAAATCAACGTTAGTATAGAATTATAAAAGAATGCGTAATTGCAATTGATTAAACAGTTAACAGTAGATTAGACCCTATGGCGTGTGAATACAAATGGAATTGTCGAGGTTGCTCTGAACACCCGTGCTCGAGAACATACACTGCTGATGAGCACATTCAAGGGAGATGTTTGAGTCCAGTGAATAAATTGTGCACGCCGTGATCGCAACTGTGAAATAATAGAAGGCGTACCTACTCACGAGTAAACACAGCACTAAAAAGTTTAAAATTTAAACCGAATATTCCATTCCCTGAATTAAATTTTTATTTCGTAGATCAAACTTTTATAAAGGAAAACGCTATGGGGGTGAAGTAGTTTGCCAACTAATAAATTGGAACATTCAAAGCTGTTTTTACTATACCGTCGTTCACAATTAGAAAGTCAGACAAAACTTAAATTTTGTGGATTATTAAGAGTTAAAAATGAATTCATGAAAACATCAAATCTCTTCATAATGAAGCATGATGATAAATGTTCGATAATTTTCATTAACATGGTTTATTATCCTTGAGAGGACTATATGAAGTGAGTTAGAAACTTCTGGTGATGTTAAATGAAACGGAGGATGTAGTCGTTCTACTTCCAAAAAGTATCAGGTTTTCAAATTCTTCCACATATACGAAGACCGAAAGTAAACGACAGTGTAGGAATGTACTGAGGTATCAATTACAAACCACTACGGTTTCCTGCTGTTTGCTGTTATCAGGTGGAGACAGTAAGATCAGGTTCAGTGAGTCTCGAAGCCGTATAAGAGATTTTCAAATTTACACCAATTACTCGTTAGAATATCTACTTGAGTCAAAAGAATTAAACTAAATATTCCTAAGATATTGAGGCAATTTCAATTTCAATATGTTCATTACTCTAACATATACCATAACAATATACATATATTCTTTCAAAATGTTTTTATTCAGAGAGAAAATATGAATCCATTTTCTCAAATTTATTTCGCAGAATCAATTTGGCGAGAAAGGTTAAATTTACTTGGAAATGTCGTGACACCATTGAAACAATCAACATAGTTCATCTCTGCGTTGATTGCAGTCAATTTTTTAATGGAATAAAAACGCAATAACCTATTTTCGTTTACGACGTTTCGAATAAATTGAAACATTTTATGAACGTCACTTACCGATCCTTTTTGATTCAAGTTCTCGCCATTCTTAAACCAGCTAATTTCTGCCGGTGGAATAGTCAGAGCTGCATTTGCGTCACACATCACAGTTGTTTCCTTTCCAGTAACAAAAGTTTGCGCGCTGGGCGTTTGGCTGAATACGGGACGACCTTAATTTCCAAAAAAATTCAATGAAATTTTGTATGACATGACATCACACTACAAATCATGAGTGACATTCCCTCTCAAAAAATCAGAGATAAATATCTGTTGATTTGCTTTGTCTGCTTGCTGATATTGGGATCTCGTCTAAAAATTCGGAAGCTTTCTATGCAATACGGCTATTTTAAATGACGAAAATAAAATATACTTATTATTAAAGCCTCTTAATCGATTCTCATAACACATTAAAACAGGTTAGCGTATTCTTTGTGCATTAAACATCCTCTCTATTCCAGTTTAAGTCTGAACTTCGGCATTTATGTTTCTCACCAGCCACGTTGTTCCTATGTCGCTACCTATGATTTCTCAATGTGAAACATTTATTCTCTGATGACTTAGACTGCTACACAACACAAACAGACATTTGCAACTATGATAACATATGTGTGGAATAATTGGTTTCAATTTTACATCAATGCAATGCACAAAATCTCATTTAAATTGGTATTTATTTACTAAAACGCACCTTCAACATTCACAGTAAATTTTCGGCTCAACATATTTGGATATCGACATGTATATGTGCCGGCGTGATCAGTTTTTGCGCTGTTCACAAACAGCACACTACCGCCTTCCTCCGTTTGGAAATCCGAAAACATCACCTTTTGAAATAAATAATTTGAAGATTGAAAATTCTGTAGTTTGAGCGCCATACTGATATATTTATCAAAATTTATGAAGAATGTGAATGACTGGTCTATTTGATGGGCTGGGCATGCACTACCAAGAAAAAAACATTCCGATTTCTAAACGTAAACATATATTGTATGTAATAAATCTGACAACCAAGTCCAGCTCCTGGCCTGCATGCGTAGTCCTGTGTGACACGGCGGAACTGCTTCTACTGACAGGAGAAAGGGCGAAGGCGGCTGACTGGCGCCTCAAAACCAGCATGCTTCGGGCAGGTGGAGCTCGTTAGTCCATGAAGGCGGCCCACCTAGGGGAAGGAAAACCCTTATCTCAAACCTCCACTGCATTGTGGCTACATTCATTCATGGAAAAGGCTTCAGGAGTCAACCTCGAGAAAAAAACGGAGCCGGAATCCCGTTAGGCAGTGCGAAGTTTCTTCAACTTCGTCCTGCCAGTTCCTGCGACGGCATCGTTGTCCAAACGTATCAGCCCAGCTGTTCCTTCGGTTCCAGTGGTGCCGTGGAGAGGGAGCACTTGCTGCATGGGCAACAGCTAGTTCTCCATATTGAACTGCCCTGGCGTACATCACAACGCACAAATGGAGAGGACACTCCATTCCGCTTCTACGGAAAATAACACGGGAAGCAAGAGATACCGGTTAAAAGCTATGGCTCGACTGGCGTAGACCTAAGCACCTGGGGCTGCTTATGACGGTGGGAGAGACTTCCAGGTTTCTTTGGACGGCTACCGCCCGCCTCAAGCTGGGCAGCCCCCAGTCAGGTGTAGGTGTAGGTAAAACCAATGAAAATGGACAACGCCTTTTAGAATTGTGCACACAGTTCAATCTTTGTGTCAGGAACACTTTCTTTCGAACAAAACCACAGCATAAAGTCTCTTGGACGCATCCTCGCTCTAAGCATTGGCATCAGCTTGATCTTATTCTTGTTAAGCGTACTAATATAGGAAGCGTGCTCCTCACCAGATCATATCAAAGCGCAGACTGCGACACTGATAATTCACTGGTCTGTGCAAAACTGAA
The DNA here is from genome assembly GCA_013407085.1 of Atriophallophorus winterbourni. Lineage (NCBI taxonomy): Eukaryota > Metazoa > Platyhelminthes > Trematoda > Plagiorchiida > Microphallidae > Atriophallophorus > Atriophallophorus winterbourni. The sequence continues at coordinate 17,816 of JACCGJ010012530.1, forward strand.
GCTCCCCCACACGAGATTTCACCGCACCAAATTGTCTGCTAAGCCTAGGATAGACGTCACTCGCATGTGCGAACCTAATCTAACTGCGAGATTCGCAAAAGCCTCACGGACGAGTTCAACAAGACAACCCACTTGAATGTGCTTCAGGAAACTGGGAATTGATAAAAAGCTGCATATATCGAGTCGCACTTTCCACTTTCGGTCCGGAGAAAGCTCGAACGAGAGACTGGTTCGAAGCAAACACTTCTGAGATGACTGCTGTGCTGGATGAGAAACGCTTGGCATTCTTGAGGTTCAAAGGTATGCCAACAGATGAAAACTTACGTCTTCTAAGAGCAGCTAGAAATAAGGTCCAACAGACTGCAAGGCGTTGTGCAAACGACTATTGGACTGAAGTTAGCCTCAATATCAAAAAAGCTGCGGATACCGGCAATTTTCACGGTATGTATGATGGGATCAAGAGAGCCATTGGCCCAAACAAACTTAAAACGGCTCCCATTAAGTCTTTATCTGGTAAGCCGATTGTCGACAAAACTCAACAGATGGGAAGATGGGTAGAGCACTTCTCCTCCCTCTACTCTAGGGACAGTACGGTTCTACCGCATGCACTTGAAAATGTCGAACGGTTGCCGACCATTGAATATCTAGATACCCCTCCTACTCTTGATGAGTTCAATAAGGCAATCGACCGCTTAGCGAATGGGAAGGCCCCTGGTGACGACGGAATTCACCTGAGCTCATGAAATGCGGTAGAGCAGCATTATTACAGCCTCTTCACCATTTACTTCTTCAGTGCTGGCAGGAGGGGGGTGTCCCACAAGAGATGCGAGACACAAAGATCATCACGCTATTTAAGAATAAGGGTGACAGAGGCGACTGCAACAATTACAGGGGAATCTCCCTTCTGAATGTTGTAGGCAAATTGTTTGCTAAAGTCTTACAGATCCGGCTGCAAGTTTTAGCTGATAGAATTTACTCCGCATCTCAATGTGGCTTTCGCAAGGGAAGATCAACCGTTGACATGATCTTCTCCCTGAGAAAACTTCAAGAAAAGTGTCGGGAACAGCGTATGCCATTATACGCTGTTTTTATGTTTAAATAAGGCATCGAATTACGTCAAGCGGGAGGGTCCCTTCAAAATGCTTCGATCAGAAGGTGCCCAAAGGCTGCTGAGATCGTTATTCGTTCACTCAGGCATGAAAAGGCCTAATCCATTTAACGGTGCGGTCTAAGAAGCATTTGAAATCGCCGAGGCGTCAAAAAGGGTGTGTTCTGGCTCCCACGCTGTTCGGCATTTTCTTTGCTCTACTTCTGAAGTACGCTTTCAGGACGAGAACAGAAGGTATTTAATTACGCACGCGAAATGATGGCAAGCTTTTCAACCTAAACCGGTTGAGAGCACAAACCAAGGCACGAAATGTGCTAATCCGTGACCTGCCGTTTGCCGACGATGCAGCCTTTATTGCTCACTCCCAGGAGCACCTTCAGTCTCTAATGGACTGTTTTTCGTCGGCATGCAAAGACTTTGGTCTAACAATCAGCATGAGCAAGACCAAAGTCCTTTGTCAAGGGACTGTATAGCCGCCAATCATCACTGTTGGAAACTGTCAGCTCGAACCAGTACATCATTTCACATATCTTGGTTCAACCATTGCGGACAACCTCTCGCTAGACACGGAGATGAATAAGCGGGATTGGCAGAGCAGCTGTCATTTTGTCCCGATTGAACTCTCTTGTTTGGGGTAACCGCAAGCTGACTGTAAAGACAAAGATGATGGTATACAGCGCGTGCGTACTAAATGCTTTACTATACGGCAGTGAAACCTGGGCAACCCACGCAAGACACGAACGGAAGCTGAATGCTTTCCATCTACGAAGCATCCGTCGTATCTTGAACATATCGTGGATGGACAGAGTGACTAACGCTGAAGTGCTTTCAAAAGCTGGTCTACAGAGCATGTTTACCCTATTACGTCAGCGTCGCCTGCGGTGGCTTGGTCATGTCTATAGAATGGAAAATGGTCGTATTCCGAAAGGTCTACTCTACG
>JACCGJ010012533.1:0-12595 GCA_013407085.1 Atriophallophorus winterbourni
ATATGAATGTTATAGATAGCATGGAAACAAGCATACAATTGAAGAGAATAATTCATCACATTCTCCCCGACAACAAAATAGTTCAGTGGTAAAATGTTCGTTTGGTAAATTTCCGAGCAAATCATGCTTCTCGATTTCTCAGCAAATACGGATGAACACGCTGTTGATGATCTACCAAAGTTTCGTAGTTTGACTGACTTTGCGTATTATCCTCGTTATCCGAAACAGGGATGTTAGACGGAATGATTTCTTGCGCCTTGTCTATTTGGTGATCAGAATTAGATGTAGCATCGATTTTTTCAACTTCACCGTGAGGAGCAAGATTCCGCAAAGACACTGTTTGTTCCGTGCCATTCTAAAGACGAACATGGGCATATTGCGGATTACTTTCCAAAATTTCGGCTTCTTCCACTAAGGGGCTATACTTCGATGAACGCGCTTGCTTTTTCAATAAAACAGAATTTCCGGGAGACAACCAACTGGGTAATGATGTTCCGGTAGCGGCTCTTCGATTGAAATTCATAAAGCGCTCATGGGGTGTGGCGTTAGTCGCAGTACATAATAACGATCGCACGGAATGCAGGGCATCGAGAAGTACGAATTCCCAGTTATTCACAGGCAGTTGTTTAGATTTCAAATCGAGTGTTATAGCTTTCCAAAGAGTTGAGTTTAGACGCTCTACTTGACCATTCCCCTGGGGGTTATACGGGGTGGTTCTGCTGGTAGCAACACCACGATTATGCAAGAAAGACTTGACTTCAGAGGACATGAAAGCCGAACCACGATCTGAATGAACAAAAGCAGGAAGTCCAAAAAGCGAAAAGAGTGAGCGAAAACAGTTTAATACGGTAGATGATGTTATGTCACGGCAGGGAAAGGCGAATGGAAAACGAGAAAATTCATCAATGATTGTTAGTAAGTAAATATTTTGAGTGGTAGACGGTATTGGTCCTTTAAAATCAACACTCAATCTCTCAAAAGGTTGGGTAGCTTTGATGAGATGAGCCCTGGGAGGTCTATAAAAATTAGGCTTGATTTCAGCACAGATAGCACAACGCGAAGTCATTTCTTTAATGTTTTCGATAGAAAATGGTAAGTTTTTGGACCGAACATAATGTAGCATTCGTGTGATACCTGGATGGCACAATGAATCGTGAACTTTTCTCAAGTCGATTGAGGTTAAAGAGGCGCACGTCATTCTTGACAATGCATCGGCAACAGGGTTGTCTTTCCCAGGTCGATAAATGACATCGTAACGATAACAGGAAAACTCGATACGCCAGCGCATGATTTTATCGTTTTTCACTTTACCTTGGTGCTTCTCGTCAAACATGAATGCCACGGATCGTTGATCAGTAACTAGCTTGAAATGAACACCAATGAGGTAATGCTTCCATTTACGCAAGGCTTCAACAATGGCATAGGCCTTCTTTTCGACTGCAGAGTGATTCTTTTCACTCGTTGATAACGTCCTGGAGAAGAATGCGACAGGTCTACTTTCTTGGTTTAATGTGGCTGCTATGGCAATATCCGAGGCGTCTGTTTCTACAACCAACGGTGTTTTGTGATCAACAGTGACTACAGCGGCACTTTCCAGTTCAGACTTGAGATTGTCGAATGTTTGCTGTACATTAGGCGGTAGCGGAAAAGTAGAATTATGAACAATAGGAGATATTTTGTCTGAAAATCGAGAAATCCAATAGGAATAATAAGCAAACATGCCTATAATTCTTTGTTGTGATTTAATATCTTTAGGGGGAGGAAGTTCTCGTAACGCGCGGAACCGTTCCGGGTCTGGTTTGATCACTCCTTTAGATACTTGATAACCCAAAAGGGTATTAGTATCTTCAGCCAAGATAGATTTACTTTCATTAAACGTAAGTCCATGTTCTTTAGCAGCTTTTAAGAACTGTGAGTAATTTTCATCATGTTGCTCCTTATTTCGACCGCAAATCGTCACATTGTCTACGTAGGCAAAAACATCATCCAGGTGTGCATTGCTTATGATTTTGTCAATGATCCGCTGAAAACAGGCAACACCATTAGTAACCCCGAAAGGGATACGACAAAATTGATATAGGTTGCCGCAGGCCTCAAAAGCCGTATATTGTTTTTCTTCGTCACGAATTGGCATCTGATGATAAGCACTTTTGAGATCTAAAGTGGTGAAAATTTTGTAACCAGCAATCTTTTCGATCATTTCGTCAATGCGTGGTAAAGGATAGGCATCGAGCTGTGTAAAACGATTGATGGTGCGGCTGTAGTCAACAACCATTCTGCGCTTGTGATTTTCACTCGATGTTACCAATACCTGGGCTCTCCAAGGAGATGAAGAAGTTTCTATTATCCTATCCTCGAGTAAACTTCGAATTTCATTTTGAATGAATCGTTGATCAGGCGGTGAGAAGCGTCTAGATTTAGTGGCGATGGGATGGCAATCAGATAAAAGTGCACCGAACAGGGTTGGTACTTCGACTCGAGCGGGTTTTAGAGAACAGAGACGAAGCGTAGGTTTCGGACCGCCGAATGCTATACTCACGTCTTTGTGTTGCATCAAGAAATCATGGCCGAGGATAACATCCGAGCACAGTTTAGAAAGGGTCGATAGTTTGACATGATCGTAAGAAATATTGAGATATTTAATTTTTACAAAACAATGTCCTGACGTCTGGCTGGACAGATTTGTGGACGCAATGGTTATTTGTGTCGTCGATGGATACACAGTCCAATGGTTCGAAAAAGCAATTTCGGAAGCAACATAACTCTCTGAGCTACCGGTGTCAATAAGAGCATTGAGGGGGAGACCGTTTACTGAGACTTTGATCACAGTACGTGAAAGGGATGTGGGCATAGATGCCATTAAGGGCTGTGAATAACTGTCAGATTGGATAGAAGCAACGTGTTTCGTTACGGGAGCCGATTTACACACACGCTGAAAATGACCAACTTTGTTACAATTTTTGCATGTGGCATCCTTTGCGGGACACTTGTGTCTAGGATGTTTATTATAGCCACAGAAAAAGCATTTCGGCGTGGTAGCTGCTATATTGTGAGTGACCGTTGGATCGAGTGAATGCGTTGGGTTTGGCTGTACCGCACAACTCTCATTGGTGGGTACGTATGAATGAACGTAAGACATAGATTGAGATTCCGCGGACTCGAGGGTTCGAGCATGTGTATAAGCACGGTCAAGGCTCAAAGAATCATGTTCCAACAACCGCTGACGAATATTGTTTGATAAAAGTCCACGGATAAATGAATCACGAATTGTTTCATCACGATACTCATCAGCTGTGACCGTTTTAAATGCACAATCTTTGGCAAGTCTCTTTAGTTTCTGTGAATATTGGTCAATCGATTCTCCGACATCCTGCTTGCATGTACAAAGTAGGTGTCTCGCGTAAACAACATTCTTGGGTTTCGCATAAAGCGCATTAAGAACACTGATCGCTGTGTCGTAGTTTTCACATTCGGAGACATGTTCAAACACATCTGCTGCAATGAGATTAGCTAGTATTTGATATTTGTCTTCGTTCTTTGCTTTAAGAGATTCCAAATAGTTTGTAAAATTGAAATGCCAGTGTTTCCACCGTTTACCTGCATCTGACGAATTGGGGTCCGCGTCAAAGCGATCTGGGCGAAGTGCCTTGTCCATAGAAGATTAAATTGTTGTATTATATGATTTCAAACGTTCAGAGATATTAGGAGACAAAGGCCGTAGAATAGGCTTTAATCTTCTAGAACAACAGTATAGTAGCTGGAATAAAAAACAAGAATATGAATGTTATAGATAGCGTGAAAACAAGCATACAATTGAAGAGAATAATTCATTTCACAGGGCGTGAAAAAGTTAAACAGCCAAAAGGAAAAAACTGTTTGTTGATGTCGTTTAGCGTTCACAATACTTGCTTGAATGCATGTTTGATTCAAGGCGTAGGCACCTCATCTCAGTGTGCCTGTGCTTAATCTTTTATAGGTTCGGTGGCTTTTTAGGTCCCACCCTTTCGTATCCTTTTAGAATTTTCATCATGTCATGGTTGTACGGCAGTTAAGCACTCGGTATATGTTACCGATGCAATGCTGTCCATAGTGATGATGTTGGTTGACTACCTTCTTCACGAGGTGTTATTACTTGGAATAAGAAGAAAATTGCTTTACTCGTGTGCACAAAATTCATCAATTACTTTTAATTAAAGTTAAAAAATACTTCCATAATGATGTGCACATGTGCTGTATTGTTGAGATAATTGTTATACTGTCATATGATCGACTGATTGGAACATTCTACTGCTTTTGAAATGCTTTGAATGGCAATCGAAAGACCTGTGTGTTTTATCGAATTAACGAGCGAAATTGTCAGGATATTTCAGATTTCAGCGTCCCAGCATATATAATTTTACGTGCGATAATATTTAATCGTGTAATTTCGGAATGATGTCCATTATGCAGTTAGAAAAGAATGGAGAAATTATGCATTTCTGAACAAATTGTGCATGATTTTAATCTCGTCAGAATCGAGCGTATGTACCAAACAGATGGAAAATGCACCAATCTACACCCTTTCCTCAAAGAGTGCAAATACGTTTGGAACCGATTAACATCATCTTTAAAACTGAGCATGCCAATTAAACCGAATCAAATCCTACTCTTGCTCGTTGTCACTTGACTTGAACTTGTTCGATTATCTGCTAAAGAGTTCACAAAAAACGTAATCGGTTTTTTATTGTTTATACATCACCTCGTGTTGATCGTAAATGTTGTAACGACGTAGATTTAGCATTTGCAGTAATGAAAACGGAATAGAATCTTGGTTGACTATTTATAATTTCACATTTCATCCTCATTGTGTATTCTCAAAGTTATCAAATCCGATCACCATGCTTCACAAAATTGGCTATATTTTAGTAAAGGGGATGCGAGCACCACAATATATAGGTTATATATGTTTATCAATACGTAAATAAATTTGCTTTACAAAAAGCGTTTCATACCAGCAACACACTTGAATTAACTCCTCCGTAAATCAAACTCAACGGTCTTTGTTTGTTCATGGTGAGCTATATAAAATGAACTATTTCAGCGTGAGTCATGCGGAGAGTAAATTATACTACAATCAGAATACGATGTCACCTATCGGAAAGATGTGTTTCGGTCTGTAGATTTATGATAGATTCACATTCAAATTCACGATACCTACTGATCCAGTTATTTCGAGCATGGGTTATTGATGTATTTGCAACAATTCTTGAACGCTTCTTGTATTGCTTTCCACTTTATTTTTATACCACATTTAGTTACAGCGTGTGTATCTAATGATTAATATTGTTTTAGGTATTTGTATTACATTGAATTTCGTTAGTAGAACCCATCAAGATTGCCTCTGGTTATTAATGCAAAATATTAACCGAACAATATACTAACCGTGCAGATCATATATAGGAAACGATCTCACAATATTTCGTAATTTCATAGTCAGAATATTGAAAATAAGCTTATGACCAAGCGCAAATTACATGGTCAAACACGGTGCGCAGATTAAGATCAGTTCATTTTTCTCAGGCATAGACAGATGCGGGAGAGAATTACTATGTTCCTATGTTCAGCTCATCACCAATGGCAATTAATTCTGCGCTACGTTGTATGCATATTACAAAGTTCTGCGCACATTATCGATATCAACGCAAAACTATACATTATTTTACAATTGGCGTGTCTGTTGTAATACTTTCTCATAGTGTCAACTGTGTGCACAATCGCCTTATCCAGTGAAAGTTTTAGCGGTCGTGTTGGCAACAATAGCGATTGGTTACAAGTGCCAAGTTGTATCGAGTATTTTATCTGTAACTGTAATATGCGCCTACATCAATCTCTACTTTACGAACTGTCTCCTACTAAAACAACTCAAGATATGCATTGGTGCCTCATCATCTGCTTGCAATAAGATCCTTTTGTTTAATCGCCACGTAGCACTATCACGTTTAAGCTTTTCCCAAACCAATTTCGTTCTGCTTTTTGTAATCCCGAGTCTTTCTGTTATGGTTCGCAGCATTTACAAACTCTTGTGGTGAAAAGCAACCAGTTACAAGGTCAAATGCCAAGGTGTATTTGTGAGCTGACTGAACTGCGAACACTGGATCTCTCACGAAATCAACTGACAGATATCTGTGAGGGTATGTACAAAGCTGGCTAGGTACCATACTCTTGATTGGTTTCTGAAACGATAAACGACCTGTTGTATTTTACATGTTTATATTCTTAAATGTATTGTAAGATATTATGACATCGGAATACACTAATAGTTCAGTTCTGCTGTTATACACCTATGCCGATACACATTTTAAACAAGCCCGTGTTTTTGTTATAATACAGTGCATCGTGCTGTCAAAGAGTATGTTGTTACTTGACAATCAGATACTTGAAATTTTAGGTTACTTCTTGTACTACTTATTCGAAATTCATAAACAGTTTGTGTTTTGCGTCACGATTTTCCGTTCTTAGCAAAACCCATGGCTGCTCAAACAGCCACAGGCCTTCGACGGATAATTACCCTCAGTAACATTTCTAAAGTCGGCACAACCTGTCTTCTGGCTCAGTGACTGCATTATCCGATATCGCAGTGGCTACTTGTTTTTAGGGATCTGTTTCGAAACCGTCATCAAAGGCGGTCTCGCTGTAAGCATGTAGTTAGTGTGTTTAAGTTAGCTTGTGCACTTGCCAAATGAATTGGTGATGTAAGCTCGTTGTGACGCATGACAATAAAAACTGCATGGAGGCTATCCTACTGATGTTGCTCTACCCAATGACGCTACTTGATTGTTGTTAGCATCTGTTAGACCTGGTTAGTGTGCGCTTTATTGTTGTCGGTACGTGCATGTTATAAGTCGACTTCTTTCCGATTTACCGTGTGAGCATCTGTTCATGATGTAATGCTATTTTTGTTGGTGATTCTGAAATGTTGTCGTGCATTCCTCAGTATTATTTATTTCATATTTATGAAACCTGTCATTATCTGATAGCACGGATGATCAACAACATAACCGAATTGGGGTATATTGCTTCATGGCTCATTGTATCACAATTGATGCACTATTAGTGCAGTTTGCATTTATGAATTTTATTAATAAAGCGTTTTATTAACAGATCCAAACTTACTATTACTAGACCTTCAGGAAGTCTTCGTGCTTTGTTACTCTGTCTGTACACAGTACTCGAGTATATGCATGTTTCGTTCAAGTTAAAGGCACCTCAGACTATTTTTTTAATTTATCCGTGAACAGATTTCTTTCGTCTTCAAAATCATCTCCCTCCCTTGCATTTATGGCTGAGTTGCATGGTGGTTAATCAGCAGTGCCTACTATCAATGTAATGCTTTTCATTAATATTTACTTATGTAGTACTGTGGTTTCATTCACGCTATGAAACTCGTTTGCCCTATACTGGGATATTGTTTCAGCATCAATGATGGATAGCTAATATTTTTATTTTTAATGAACATAATAAATTAACTAGTTGCCGTGATATATTTGAGCGTCGCCTCTTGCATCAGATGTACTTATGTTATATTACAATAGTTAACATATTTTATACTTTTCCTTAAATAATGCTTGTACTTGCACTAATTAATATTTATCTTCATTCGTTCATTCATGTGCACCTATTCAAATGCCCATCGCCCGTTCAGAAATATCTAATTGCCAAAATTTGGTTCGTTTTCTCGTCGATTACAATGAAATCGGATCTTTACCGGCTTCTATTGGCAAATTAAAAAGATTACAAGTTTTGGGAATCAGGCAAGTGCAATGCCCTCACATCAACTCGCTCTCTCAGATTTGCTTCTTGAATTGCATACTTGTTTAATCACTCTCGTGACACTAGAGCGTTTTTATCACTTTGTTTGTTAGCTATACATTCTTCCAGTTATCTCGCATTTGCCAGCTTGCTGTTCGACTCTATAATTGCTCTGGGACAACAATCAGCAACATTTTAATTCACACTCCGATCAATAAATTTCCCAAACATTGTTTTCCACACCTACACTCCACAATCCGGTTTCACCCGCTGAGTAGGGTGCTAGGTTGATGCGGTCATGTTCATGGTGTATGGGACACACCGTGCTACAAAGCCTGTGACCGGACTGCAGATCAGGCCATACGAGGAGAGGATTACAACTCTGATCCTATTTGACTTTTCGTACCGTCGTGTTAGAGGTGATTTGATCCTGCATACACTGAATCACCTACTTGATCACCTGTTTCATCTGCAAGAAGCACGTGGTAGCAGATCTCGTTACTACAAGTTAGTTATTCCACACTCTAGATCAAATTGTCGGAGGTTCTTCTTTGCTGTCCGAGTTTGTTTTATCTAGGACTCTCTGCCCCCACACATCATTTGTGCATCAAGCCAATACATGTTCAATGCTGAACTTGTCAAGTAGATGATAACCAAAACCAACCTCGCATCTTACTACATAAGCTGACAAACCATCTATGTTCTTTGTATGCAAACCCAATATATTTAATCTGTGGTTACTGTAGAGTATTTGCTTTTTGGTCCATTCAAACCTTGAATTACCTTGAATAAAACATTTCAGAGATTTCTTCCTTGTATTGCTACCGTCTAATTAATTCCACGAGAGAATACAAGAAGGTATTGCTACCGTTGATGTACTTGACCATGAGCTCATGTGATAAACACGTAATCTGACGTTGATACGTGAAACTCTAGTTTTAGTTAATGTTTCTTGAACATTGTGATAAGATATCATGATATGTGGAGTCGTTGATTAGGCTCAAATCGTTCAAGTTTATTTCTTATCCAGGCATTTAATAAAGTCAGGGTTTGACTATGTGTGTATTGAGTTACTTACATCTCCCACATTTCACGTAGTTCGATTCTTTATTGGTGTTTCATCGCTTCACTCGGATTCACTCTTGTTATTTATTTGAATGCCATGCCTCGTCTTACGAACCCTATGTCACGATGATCACGCTTTGTTGGCTGAATTCATTATCGCGTGTTCCTCATTTTCGTGCAGATACAATCAAATCTCTACGATTCCCGATGAGTTGACGAATTGTCAATTGCTTACGGAACTTAACCTTGAAGGGAATGACGTCATCGAACTCCCGGTATGTTTCGAAAGATTAAACTGACTATGAAAACTGGTTGCGGTTGTTGCCAACTAGTCAAGCTTCTTCGTTCACATGATGTACAAACCTTGGTTTCTTGTGTGTTTATCTGTCTTGGACGCTTTCCCGTTTCGACCGCTTTCTCTCTTTTAGATTTGAAAGTATGCATGTACAGATATTTGCTCAAGCTTCGCGTTTGACAACACGGGCATCAGAATTGTTTCTTTTCTGTGGTTGAACATGCTGATTGTGGAAATCTTAGGAATCAATGCTCCTCTGCTCTCTGCTCACACTGCTTTCAACGATCTAACGCTACATGCAAATGTTTATCATAACCGCTTTCCGTTTTGTGGTTCTCTACCAGCCAGTTCTGACAAAGGTACAGCTGCTTATATAGGTATCCAAATCTAGCTCCTTCTAATACATCGCCTGCTATTAATCTCACCAGAATGTTCTTTCATTTGCGTGTGCCATTCAAGTCAACGGCGTTTAAAGTATGGGTGATCATCAGTTCCTTCACAGTCTTAATTTAGCGTATGGCTTCATTGTTTCAATGTACGCAGAACTTGATCTTATAGCCCAGCTTAATCTACCAATGAGGTATCGCTATTTGTCCCGAGATGATCACGGCGAATTTACAGTTACACAATAAGATTTGATCTAAGGCAGAAAAACTCATTAGGGGCATTATGAGCAGCTGTCTGTCTCCGTTCCAAGTTATGCGGTGCTCGCTTGTATCCCATCGCCAGCTCGTGTAACAGCACGGAACTGGTCGTTGATCACGCAATGGGAACATTCACAATCACGGATCTTTTATTCAAGACTCGCGCCTTACCGCACATGAATTTAGTTCAGTAACTGGCTGGAAACCCAATCGAGCGTCGAGATTTTTCTCAGTGGAGTGTTTCTGAGAATCAGCCACCACTTTTAAAGTTGGCTGTTGATATTTTCGATGTATGCGTCGAGGGTGATCCAGACCGCCATTCTGGTGCACACGTTCTTATGGTTGAGACTGGAAAATAAGGAATGGGTTTCTCTTCGCCAACCGATGAAAGACATTTTTCTGTGATCCCGTCATTGAACATAGTTGTCAGGCCACACTAACCAAGTAGTTACTCCGTGTTTTGAAGTTGTTCAGCTGCGCAATTTCATAATATGCATGGCGCTTTTAGTTTCAATACGTAAAAGGTGTATGTAACTTCTCACACACGATGGGTTGCATTAAACTCAAATTATACGTATATTAACTGGATGGATTACTCAGTGCAAGCTTGGACACCGCGACTACAAAAGGACATCAAGCTGCTCGAGAGGATTTATCACAGAGCAACTAAAATGGTTGGCTGCCTCCGCAATCTACCATATAAGAATAGACTCGTGCATCTAAATTTGGATACACTGCTTCGCAGACGGGTTCGATTGGATCTAATCCTAACTTATAAAATAATGAACTAAAATGCATCTATTTCGCCTCCGGTTAAGGCATGTCCCACGTAGTCACCCACTGGCATTTGATATTCCACAGTCGAACTGGAACTGCCGTCGGTTCTTCTATTCGGTGCGCGTTTGTTTCTTATCGAACTCCCTACCGTCAGATGTTGTCCAATCATCTAGTGAACGGATTTTCAGGAACAAATTAAATATATTTATGCGTAGTAATTCCACCCTACATCCCGTTTATATAACATGATCTTCGAATATTTTTTTCATCATAGCGCGACAATACATGACATTTTTCGTAACTACAAAACTGTCGATTTTCCTAATGACTCAATTTATTTTGTATATATATTTATTGTCCTTATACGAATATCCTGTGATGTTGTACAGCTACGAGCTTTTTTATACCATAAATTCTTGAATCTTGAATCAGCATTACACATTTGGCTCATAAAATCTGTGCGTGTTTGTGCATTATATGTATCATTACCGTCGTTCAATACTTTCAGCGGTGCGCCATCGTATGCAATATTTTAGCGTTTTTGTTTTTACAATGTTGTCATTCTCATCCACATGTTACCTGTGATTTATCCTCCACCAATTAAGTTGCATAACTTTTACCAAATCGTGTTTGCACACAGTTTACCACGGAAGCATCTGGTGCAACCGCTAGATCGTTTTACCAATGCAATCATGGTATTTGAGTGTGCCTCAGCGATTGCTTCTATCATGTTTCAAGATTCAGTCGAGTGAACTGTATCAATACCAGATCTTGCTATCGAAGCTAGGGCTACGCTGCAGTCTATCGACTTCACTGGCTTGATGGAAATTATGAAATCTGAACCTGTTACACACTCGATTTTTGGTATTGTGCACCTATAAATTTCTAGTTGCTCCACTCGGAATAAGTGTTTAGATTTTGCCATTTAATGCATCGCCCATTTGAAATTTCCCACTTACTCAGAGGAATTTTCTTTCGCGAATGCCAAACGTCGTAACGGTGTCGTTGTGCAGAAATGGCTTTCTTTCTCTCCCTGACGGGGATTTGGGTCAATTCAAATCAGTGCAAGTGAGTTATCGTGCTGAAATTATCTGGAATGAATTTGCTCACGAGACAAAATTCGGTTTAGCTAATCAATTTTAACACAGATGCTTCGTCAGACCAAGGGTGATAGGACAAGATTCAAGATTTATTATGTAACAAGCAAACCATAGGATTCAAGATTTATGGTTAAAAAAGCAAATAGCTGTACATTACCATAGGATATATTTATGGAAGTTAAACAAATCGTCACTTTAATGTTCGCGTCCATGTGCGTCAAGGGAGGAGCAAAATAATTTCAATTGTGACATGTAGGGAGGAAATCTCGAGCGGAAATATATGTTTGGCTAACTTGTTTTTCCAAGTATATGTGTAAGAAGAAATCACTAAGGGATTTCTCTAAACTGGGACCAACCTAGTATTATTCAAAATAAAAGATTGTAACATATGTTTGATGAGGAAACAATTTCAGGCGGTAAACTGTTCCACAAAAACCATACACGGCGACAGTTTATTCGAGAATGGGATTTGAAGGGTCAGGTTGTGACTGCGTGACGTGAGATTTGAACCAATAATAAAGAGATGCCTGAGTGGGTGGGATCCAGAATGGATAATTCGGTATGTTGGGATTAGGTCAGCTCGGATGCGTCAGCGCTTTGATAGTGCCAGTCTAGTCCCGTGCTTCAATGGTAGACTATGCATCCATAACAGTGTAATCGCCTTTTGAGTAGCAAGAAGTCTTTTCAAAGTCTTATACTACTATATTTTCATAAAATGTGAACTTAATAAAAATTGAGCTTACCGTGTTCACTGATCCTGGTGATGCCTACGTGCCTTGACCCCCTCTAGGTTTACTATTGTTTGTTCAGTGGTGAAGTCAAAACATCGGTGGTGGTTGGATTACTATTTAGTCATGTTCCCTGTCTTGACTATCACCATTGGTGTGAGAAAGCTTCTGTGTCAATTGAAACGTCACCCAAAAGCT
>JACCGJ010012537.1:0-16726 GCA_013407085.1 Atriophallophorus winterbourni
TGTCAATACGGTTGTTGAGACTGGGTGAACCTCTTATATAATTAGTTGTCTGCATACGTTGTCGGTGAGGCTGTCTGATTAGTGCCTCTCTGAAAGTAGGAGGGTTTGGTAGGAGGGGTCGTGTTTGTCTTAGTTTAGGTAAACGCGGCGGGCGTAGATGCAGATGTCGAGTTACACTCACACCTTGATTATCAGGTGCGGATGCCGAACTTTGGGAACTATTAGAGTTAATTTCAATTGCAGATTCACATTGCATTTGTTCATTGGTATCTGAGGTATTGTTACTAATAGTGGATCTGATAACTTTGCGTTTTTTATAGTTAAATTTTCGTTACATGGGTGTTAAGTCCGGTTTTAGGACCACACCCGAGAACCAAGGTATACTTTTCAAAGGGTTTTATTATAAAGTAAATACAATGCAAAACTCTTATCTGTGAATTTTAATAAAATAGGAGTCCGTTGTTCAATTGTGTTTTGACGAAGTCAAACTACAGTGAAACATTCAATGATGATGCCATATGTCGAGAATATACATTTTTTCAAATCGTTTAAAAGGTAATTAACATTTTTCGAGCGAGCTTCTCTTTGATATATTTCAGTGCTCATGGTTTCTATAAATTTATTTGCTTCAATCAATATATCGTGGTCAATACCAATATCAGAGTTCATGAGAGATAAGTGCGGTTTTAGAGAACTATAGTTGGATTTGCATATTGCAAGTTCGTTTCTAAGTTCCGACAACTCTGATTCTAATTTTTTTAGTTTATTCAGAATAATTAAAGTGTCACTGTCTACTCTGACCGTACAATGGCTAGGCTTAGATAATTTACGTAGCTTAATTCGAGAAGATAATAGAGTTTTCGAGTGCATGCTTTCATCGTAAATATTTAATGGATTCAACAGATATTATTTCAATGAAATTGAGTTAAAATATGTAACCAGAATACGTTGAATATAAGCAGAGCAAGTGTTATCAAAGAATTGGGATCACGTATCGAATTCGAGCAGCCCGCGACCTCGTTCATATAGACTGGAAACAGTATTGGTCCAAGCACTGAGCCTTGTGGAACTCCGCTAGTGACATTGATGTTCTTATATGATAGGCCGTCCACACGAACTCGGATATGTCTGGTGCTGAGGTGATTTCTTATGAATTCGAATAGTCTTCCAGCAACGCCTTGTTTCTTAAGCTTGTTTAAGAGTAAATAGTGATCAAATCTGTCGAACGATTAAGAAATGTCAAGGTAGCACGCATGAATACAGCCCCCCTGTAAGGTTCAAAGAGGTTTGAAATTCTTCCATTCCCTTCAGCATTGCCTTCGATAACATTTTCTATACACCATTACGTATATAACTATCTTTTATTTCTCAGAGGCCTAGAAATGTCTAATTTTTATCTTAACGTGCAAAATATTAAAAATCTACCATAAATGGTGAAGAGAAAATCTTTCATTATATTCCAGTGTCTTCGAATAACGAACCATCACTGTAATTGGCTCGAAATCTATCCGCCCGAGATTTGTTCCGTATGCGATTCATTCTCCTGCAGATAATGAAAATCCGGTTGGTGAACAAATTTTGGTTCGATTCTTCGACAATTCCTTAAGAGTATTGCAGCACAGTACCCTACTGCCTTCTCCCTGCTATTAGCCACACCCTCTCTCATCGCCCACAATTACTTAGATTTCCTTATTCCAATGGATTTATGTTCTCTTTCCAATCTTCTTAGCCAAACTTTCCGTAAAAACATGAATTTAGTCATATATAATTTATTTATCAATTTTTTATGACAACTTCATTACAATTCGCACCACTTTTTCCATAATTACCTCCCATTTCTGTTCTCCATTCGTTTCTTGCATCCTTGCCATTCGTAAATCTTGATATAATTTAAATGGAATTTTATTTCTATTAGACATTGAAAATTTTTTCTCACCTACTGTATATTAATTTCCCTTATTGAACGGAAAAAATGTTTGAAAATTCCGCTCACTTCGTTCACTTGAACTGTACTATTTTCTTTTGCTGTTCAAATTTTGATAAACTGATCATGTATTATTATTACTTTTATTTTGAACCTATTTACAAAACCTGAATTTTGTGAAATAGATTTTGCTTGTGTTTAATTTTCCTACAGTATTTTGATATAAAACGTTTCTTTTTGTAATCAGTTCTGTTATTGTAAATTTTTTCTCTACACGCCTCCGGTCAAATATTTTTTTAATCTTTTGTTTCTGCCATTGTCGGTCATTGTTGCTGAATTTCGTTGCCATTTTGGGCTCCAGTATTTTGCTTGAATTTCGACGCTATTTTGGGTGTCATTTTTGTTTATCACAGAAGATTTGGACAACATTATGGTGAATCGATTCTTCCTTTTATTATATCAGGTCGTCTCTGCTTGAATTGAATTGATTCTGGAGTATTTGGCTCGCTTGTTGCTGTGTCGTTCTTATGCAATTATTTTTGTTGTAATTGTTGTTAATTACAGTACCGTATATTATCAGAATCGTTGTTTTGAATTTCAAATAAATAAATGAATAAATTTTATTCTTGGAAATTTAAGGCTGTTGACTATAACCAATAATTTCCAAAAGGTTTGTACAATCAGTTTGTAGTATGAACATTTGCAAAAACAATTTTCAAGGTCATTTCTTGAGCGGAATTCAACGTCCGAAAAATATAAAGGTAACAGTATTTAATAGTTGCTTCCAGGTAGTCCGTACGTGATCTGATATAGTACGAAAACACAGGTATTGCGAAGAAGAGTCAATGAATCTTCCCGGAATCACTGATGTTTAACGGATGAGGTCCATCGAGAATAAGTGAAGAATATCTGTTGTTGATGTTTCAAACTTTTTTCATTTTGATTGTTCTAAATAAATTGATCTCTCCTTAATATGACCCGTTTTGCTTTCCGCTACGCGAAGGTAATTCATTTCACTGGGTTGAGGTCTGGGGACCCCTTTTTTATTTGGGTGCGGATTCAGAATTAAGGTGTGAAGAAAATACTCGAAAGCGAGAGAATGTTGTTTCGAACGTTATGAAAATTTATTTAATATCAATACCCAAGAATGTCATTATTATATAAATCATCAGGCAAAACATCTAAGCTAAGAAGATTGCAAATTTTATTGCATTGTCTGTGACGTGAGTTACGCGTAGTCCACCCGTTTCTTATTTCGACAAATTCAAAACAACGATTGGGATATTCTACGGTACTGTAATCAACAACAATTACAACAAAAATAACTATACAAACCTTAATTGTATATTAATGTCACATCAACAATGGAGCCAAATACTCCAGAATCAAATTCAATTCAAACAAAAGACGACCTGATAAAAAATAAGAAGAATCTATTTACCAAAATGTCGTCCAAACTTTCTGTGACAATCAAAAATGACACTCAAAATAGCGTCCAAAATCAAGCAAAATACTGAAGACCAGAATGGCAACCAAATTCCGCAGCAATGACCGACAATGGCAGAAACAATAAATTAAAACAAACATTTGACCGAGGTCGTGTAAAGAAAAGATTTACAATAACAGAACTGATTACAAAAAGAAAAGTTTTATATCAAAATACTGTAGGAAAATTAAACACAAGCAAAATCTATTTCACAAAATTCAGGTTTTGTAACTAGGTTCAAAATGAGAGAAATGTTGATGAGGAAGGAAGAATTTTAAACTGCTCTGAACCTTACATTCATCTAAAGTAAGAAATGAAGCTAGATGTGATTTGAATTCATTTGAAGAGGAACTGAGTCCTTTATAGTTTTTGTCGAAATAAGAAACGTCACAGACAATACTCCTTTTCTCTCAATTTTAATGAACAAGCTAGACACCTCATTGCGAGAGTAAGACAAAACTTCAGCTTAATTAACCATGAATTCCTCATACGCGAGAGTAAAAAAGCATTGTATAAGGTGAAGGTCCTATTAATTCTCGATTATTGTAATATCATCTATTATCACATGGGTAGGCGTGATTGTTTTCTCTTAGAGAGACTCCAACGTACTTCCAGCAAAATAACTTTAGGCTATTCTAACCCCTTGCCTTATCTTGAAAGGTGTAATTTGCTGAATGTCGAACCACTATAGCTATAGCTGCTTCTTTTCTTTCGAATCATTACCCAGCAACGAATTAAGCTCCAGTCTGGCATGCGCTTTCACGATTATATCCGATATGATCTGCGCAATCGAACAAGGATGTTGAATATCCTAATGTCTCGCACTAAAGTTAGACGTAACTTCTTCTTAGTTAGATATGCAAAACTTTGGAATTCCCTTCCTCTTCATTTCCGTATGTGCACATCTACAGGAAAATTTAAAACGCTTGTAGAAACCCTTACCGTTCACGCACTATCCCGAATCCTTGAGATAAACTCTTCTCTAGATATTCTATACTCTCATGGGATCCCAGGTTTATAATTCCACATCTTTCTCCACATATTTGTATATCATGATGTCTTATAGTATTCTCTGGATAACTGGCCATTCAAGTGTCAGGTTGCCGGACCTTAGATATGTTGTTACAAACCTTCATCGTAACCGTGCGTTTTAAGATCATTTTTACCATATGACCACATCCTCAACCGTTATCTGCTTACATTAAACCCATTTATGCATACAAACATGCTTTACCATGACATATTTATTATAAAAAACGCTAAAAATGCTAAAAATATTGTTTTTTGATCTTTATTTATCGTTTATAATAAATGTAATATTTCACAATGATAACCTCTCACCACGATGGTGAAGAGAATATTTTTAATTGTGTTCCAGTGTTTCCTACTCCGAAACCAACTCCGATACTGGTCCTTACTTCTTCCGCGTAAGACTGATTCCCTACATGAACCGAAATCCATACTGGCGAACAGTTTTGGTTTCCCTCATTCGACAATTCTTTGACTTTCCTGGATCGTACAACCGGCCCAAACCTCATGCAATTTAAAACAAAATCTCTCCTTATCCCCTCCATTTTCTAATTTTTTCAATTCGACTTCGAATTTTTATGTGCTTTTCTTCAATCACACCCACCAACATTCCGATGAAGTCAATATATATATATATATATATATATATATATATATATATATATGAAGGAACTTTCTTTATTTCGAAAATTTATCTTTACTATTACAATTATATCTTCACACGCACCATTTCCTTCGTAACTTTTTCTGTTATTTTCTTTTTTTTCAATCTCTGCTACAGAATTAATCGCATCCTCTTCATTTGATTATTTCGAAGCAATCTAGATGAAACTTTATTACTGTGAATCATTGCGCGAAAAAATACCTTTCTTACCTTTGTAAATTTACCATCCTTTATTAAACAGGAAAATGTTCAAAAATTCCGCTTGATAAGGTCACTTTACAATTTATTTATTTTGTACACATTGATAACCTGATCATGTTTTGCATGCCTTGGTTTATTATTATTATTATTACAGTACTCAATTGGTTCGTCGAAGTAGTATTTAATTTGGGAATCGCATCAATTTGGTTTCTGTGCTCAAGTTAGATCGTTTCAATTGGATTCGCATCACAACTTGTCTTCTGACTGTTTTAGTATTTGTCTCAACCGAAAAAAAATACTCATTTTGGTTCGTACAATTGAAGCATATTGGACGGAAATAGGCGAAGAACTTCCCGACCAGCGTGAAATTGATCATTTGACAGTCAATCCCTGTTCACAACTTTGGTGACGCCCTCTTTTATTTATTTATTTTTCATTTTGAACATTTTTGTATATCGTTTTATCTAGAATGCCTAAAATATCTAAGATAGCATCTAAGGAGAACGATGATGTTAGAGGTAGCATTGCCACTTCTCAACAAGAGTTGCAATTAAAGCGCGAATTAGCTGCTGCTAGATCAACGATACGTCGCTTGACAAAAGGACTAAGAGGAGTCGCTGAAGAAGAAAATTTGATCGCCGGTACGAGCAGTAAAACTAAAGGGTTGGACTCGACGGTAAGCTATTTGCAACCAGCGATGAACATGAATTTTGGATTATCTAAAGTAGAATTATCAAACTTTGACGGTAATCCAACAGACTATTGGAAATTCATGAAACAATTCGAATGTTGCATCGAGTCGGAGCTTATAATTCCGGGCCAGCGGTTGTTGTATTTGATGTTTTATTGCCGGGGCAAGGCTCGAAAAGCTATTGATGCGTGTGTCATGCTACAATTCACTGGGGGCTATATGCGATTTAGAAAGATTTATTTGGGCTACCGCATGTGATTGCCAGGTCAACGTTAGAGGAATTGCTTAATAGAGCCAGAAGACTTTCAAAAAAAGTCGATGGTTTGTCTGGTTTTGCCTTATAAATGAAAAATTGCCAAATCACGTCGAAGCAAATGAAGTGTGATGCTGATTTAAATTCAGTTAAAACATTGAAAGGATTAGTGAAATGCTTCCCTGTTCAGATATAACAGCAGTGGGCGGACGCAGCGGATACAATTCCTGCTGACGGGTTAGAAGTTGAATTTGCCCGTCTGACCGAGTTCGTACCTCGTAGAGCAAGAATTGCGGGGAGTAGATTTGGCATGCTAATAGATAGAACATCTGTTTCTTCGAACCATCGGAGAAACTAAGAATGCCAGAAAGAAGGAGGGTGTCTATGACTACAACGGAACCGAGGCCAATGCTAGTTGAATGCTATCAATGTAGATGGTCTCATAAGATAGAAGATTGTCCTGTTTATCAGAAGGCTGACGTAAAATCCAGATGGAATATCGCTAAGCGGCATGGAATAAGTTGCGTTTGCTTATGCCAGTCTCACAGGGCATTCGATTGCAAGATTACGAATACTTGTCCCGTTGAAGGTTATGGTAGACGACACCATTCTTCGCTGCATTATGATCGCCCTAATGAGCAACAGAAAACTATAAACTGCAATGCTACTGCTCTCAGTACAGTAGTAAGCTTAGGTTACCTGACAGTTAACATTAGCACGCCAGTTGAACTTGTTCCAGTCGTGGCTTCATTTGATAATGGCTCTGATATGACTTTGATCTCACAGAATTTTGTTGAGAAATTTTGTATGCCTAGTGTGCCAGCTGATGTGTCGATTACAACACTTGGTCTACATCGGAACTTTAAAAACTCGTTATTAATTTTCGATGTGCATTCGTTGGCGGGAATGAAATAATTCATATTGCTGAAGCTTTCACAGTTCTTAAGTTACCTGAATTAGTGTTGAATTTTCCAAATATGATCAGCGCGAGGTATGCACATTTGAGAGATCTGAAATTTTCAGAGAATGTTGGGCAAGAAATAAATTTGCTAATTGGCTGCAACGTACCGGAAGCGCATTGGGTGCTTGAACAACGTTTAAGTGGTCGTAAGCAGCCATTCGCTACCAAGACGTTACATGGATGGGTACTACTGGGACTAACTGATTATTCGAGAGTTGTTATCCATGTGAGTGCTCTCACCGCAATAACACAAGATGGGCTCGACAAACTTACTAAGTTGTATGACCGAGAGTTCGCCAAACTTTGTGTGGAAGATACAAATCTCTTTCGTAATGATGAATCTGCGCTGCATATAGTAGAAAAATCCTCAATAGTTGACGGGAATTTCCAGGTACCTCTTGTAATAGACATCTTAAGTGTTATGTAGCTTTGAAATTCTTTTATACAATAACGATTTTTGTGACATTAATTTGGGTTTTGTTTGATTTTTCTTCAGAATTCAGAAGTTAAACCTTGCATTTTGTAATTGTCATATTGGAAATATTCTGTTCACATATTTGGTGAAGCTTTTGTTTTAATTATTTGTTTAATGTCATTGTCGATCATTGTTGTTGAAGTTGGTTGCCATTTTGGGCACTTGTAATCGGTTTGTATTTTGACACCACTTTTGGGTGTCGTGTCTTTGATAGACATTTTGGACGGCAATTTTGGTCGTCATTGAACTTGTTTACATTTGATATGATTGATTCTGGAGTATTTTGGCCTAACTGTTTGCTGTACGTTTCTATACTGTTGAGGTTTGTTTAATTATTGTCGTTGTAATTGTTGCTAATTACAGTACCGTATAACATCCGAATTGTTGTTTTGAATTTGTCGAAATAAGAAACGGGTAGACGTTACATCTCTTCCGAGGATAAAATCTGATAATTATTTAGTTGATAATTATCAATTAGCCTTTAAGAAGGTTAGTATGTTAACACGTCGTTTTGAAAAGGACGAACAATTGTATCTACAACATGTTGAAATATTACGACGTTACTTCGAATCCGGACGCATCGAGAATATTTCATATACTATTGAGCGTCCGACACGTGTTTGGTATTTGCCACATCACCCGGTACTGGATTCACGGAAACCGTAGAAGTGTTTGATTGTGCTGCAATGTATAACCACGTCGGACTGAACGACATGTTGTTACAGGGTCCGAACCTGACAACGAACTTGGTGAAGGTCCTTTTACGTTTCCTGTTACACCAGTATGCGTTCGCGGCTGACATCAAAGAAATGTTTATGCAAGTGGGTGTGCCGCAGGCGGACCGAGACGCATTAAGACTGCTTTGGTGGTAGAATAACGTCATGACGTCGCACATTAAAGCGTACTGGATGACAGTGCCATTTCATCACCATTTTGGGCAACTTATGCCTTACGCAGAACTGTAGAACATTTTGGACATAAGTTTGACGACAGCATCAGCAAATGTGTACATACTAACTTCTATGTGGACGATTGCTTGATTTCAGTGCCGTCTTGAGAAGAAGCAATGAGAGTGATACAGCAGCTCAGTGAATTATTGAAACTTGGTGGGTTCAAGTTGACAAAATGGCTATCAAACGACTATCTGTTGCTTGAGTCTATGTCAATACACGGACTAGCCCCTCTTGTTCGGATGATATGGAAGGACAACCCATTTATCGGAAGAATGTTTGAAGTGATATGGAACACTTTTAATGATGAATTTACAAAGGAGTTCAATATGCCTGATCGAGAATTGACAAGAAGAGGAATACTGTCCATGGTCAGCAGTCTGTACTATCCTCTTGGGTTAATTCGTCCATGGATTCGGCCCGGAAAGCATTTATTACAATGGAGAAAGTTGGGATGGGATGAAAGGATTCCTGATAATATTGTGTTACTATTTGATAGATGGATATCATCCTTACGATCAGCTAAGGAGCTTCGAGTACCTCGTTGCATTGGTAGGTATTACCAGCTTGATACGCAAATACATTTGCATACATTTTGAGATGCATCTGAACTTGGTCACGGAACAGTGGTATATGGGCATATCTTTGATAAAGGATTTGTTTCACCTGCTCGTCTTTTATTTTCAAGGTCTAGAGTCACTCCTTTAAAAACGGTTTCTATTCCCAGAAATGAATTACAAGCTGCTGTGCTTGCGGTACGAATATATTTGTTATTGAAATGAACGTTCAAGAAACACATTAGGAATGTAAACTTTTGGACAGACTCATTGACAGTCCTGTATTATAAACATGATACTCGGAAAGTATGTATGTCAGAAGAGTACCAAGAAGAGGCATGTGAATTGGGTATGGATCAGGACAACTCTTCTTTATAAGGCAAGAAGCAGCACCGGAGGATGTGGTGGGTCTGCGGTTGGCAACCGCATTCTCTATAAAAAGGTACTAATATCCAATGAAGGTGATGCAATGTGGCGGAAGTGACTCGCCACTAAATGAAGTCATTTGCCGCTCTGAATTCGTTAGGGTATTCGTCGAACGGTCGTTGCACAGTTAAGCCCTAGATAGAATTTTGTCGGAGGTGTAAGGTTCAAAGAGGTTTGAAATTCTTCCTTTGCCTTCAACATTCTATAATATTGATAATGTATTTCATGCCTTGGTTCACCAAGAATGAAGTTTTATTTTCATTATATCATTCATAGCCGCCCAATTTCACACGTTGTCCAAATCCCTTTGCAGTTTTTCAAAATCATCTGTTCATGTCATCCGTGAACAGGACAATTTGTGCTGATAAGAGGAGGAGTAAATTGTTTATGTATATTAGACAGAGGAGCGGGCCTATCACGGAATGTTGTAGGACTTGGCTGATGCTTTTGAACAATTGGGATAGCACTCTGTTTACTTTATCTAACAGGTAGTCGCACAACCATGAGAGGAGTGGTTCACATATTCCTTGACGTATCAGTTTTCGGAAAAGCTAATGGTGTTTGGCTCTATCGAAAGCCTTGTAAATGTTTAAGTTACAGACGCGAATGCAAAAATATCTATATAACACCTTCATCCAGTCGTTTAACGCTATGAGAAGATTCGTTGGACAAGCGCAATGAGATCGAAACCCATGCTGTGCTGACGAAAACAAATCAGGCAATTCAAAGTGTGCAACCATTCTTTCAGAGACTATACGTTCCACGACTTTACCAACAACAGGTAATAGTTTGACGTGACGATCATTTACAATGTCAGATCGGCAGTATCCTTTGAAAATAGGTGTAATGACGCCGGATTTACAATCTTTGGGTACCACTCCCTTGAGCATCGAATGGTAAAACAGGATGTAAAGCGGTTCACAAAGCTGTCGATGGCAGAACCTCAGGACATCCGGTGTGATTCTAACCCCACCTCGGGATTTTCTTACAGTGTCATCAAATGACTTGCGATTATCTCTGGATTTATCAAAATTTCTCCTGTGGCAGCTGAATAGTAAAAACATTCCACTAAAACGTTTGGCACAAACACTTTATAGTAATAAATTGCGAGAGTATTCGCTGTTTCCAACGCGGTCTCCGTGATTTTTTCACTATTCTAGACGGCAAAAATCGGTGGTTTGAAGTTTGCTTTCTCGTTCATGATTTTGTATAATAACTTAGGGTTGCATTCCATTTTGACAGCAGCATCAATTGGTGCGTTCCCTTCCTAAGTGAAGTCACTTTGTTTAGTAACAAAAGGACATGTTGCCAAGAAGTGGAAGTATTTTTGGCTTTACGCTGCATCCACGCTGCTCTCTTTAGCGCTATCCACTTTTGTGTTCTGCGGCAGGCAACAAAACGAAGCTCAGGTTAGGATTTCTAAGAGCGATCTGCTAGTTCTCATCTATCTTCAGTATCAGAAAATCTATAAATTCGTTCCATTGTGAGTAAGGGCTTATGCTGTCTGTCAGCCAATTCTGAAATCTGCACGAGCGATTTACTTAGGGCTAATTTATCTGCCACCCCATTCCGAGCAAGAGATTGATGTGTACTCGAAACAAAGTTGAACAGAAGCAGTGAACGGTCACTAAGACCCAGCGGAGCCGGAATCCGATCGCTTCGACAGATTGTTCTTTCGATGTTAACATCAGATCGAAGACGGATGGACGGTCAGAACCTCTTCTCCAAGCGCATTTCTGAACATGGTTTATAGAGGGACTGAATCGAGTACCTCCAAAAATCGATATTTTAGCGTTTGTGGGGAGTACACCTCTCTGAGATAAAGAGTAGGCAGGTTAAAATCGCTCATAATAAGTATTGCTGTTTGTTTGAGTGCGAATCAAGCACCGAAGCACTTAGATCAACCTCTCGTTGTAACATTCCGCAGATGAGGGAGACAGGTAGACCACACCAATCATGCAAACTTCACCAGATATCAACGTTGAAGAACAACAAATTTTATCCTCGAGGGTAAATTCTGTGTTGTCTATTGGTCAGCACTGGAGGCGCTTATGATAATAAAAAGCAACACCGCCACCAATTCTCTCTCGATCGTTGCTTATCAAATTCATATTTGGAATGGATATCTCCATTCCAATAAATTATGAACTATACCATGTTTCTGTAATGACGATAATATCAGGTGAGTAGTGCTAACATATCTCAGTTAACTCCAGTAATTTATTCAAAAGGCTTCGCGCTTTTGTATATAAACAACTTATAAAGTTTGTAGTGTTCAAATCATGGAAGGTTATCAATGGGCCGACTCGGTTAGAGTCCAAAAGCTCAAGTGTTTTAAGGCTTTGCATGATGTTCAGTTTAAACAGCGTCGCTAGACGTTGATGGATCGGTACTATCCGTTTGCTTCTTTCCGATTATTATCCTGGGGAATGTTTGTTTTTCTAGCTTCCTATTCACGTTTGATATATTATGTCATTCCGGTTGTCAAGAAGGTTAGCTTTAAATAGCTAGGACCTTGCCCGTCATAGTTGGCAGACCGCGGTATCCTAAAAGCATCCACTAGTATGGAGTTTTTAATACCGATTGTTTCGGCTAGGTATTTCTACTGTTTGTGTTCGTGCTCAGACTTTTCTAGAGAAGGTTCGTCAGCAGCAACTTCCGAAATGCCTAGACATACAATACTTCTCGGATTATTTCCTTCTCGAGATTTCTTCGACGACTTTCGCTCCCATCAATGTAGATCTGCATGGATACGAAATGTAGAATCTGGAACACCTGTAAGAAGATTAGCATTTAAAAGTACATTTTCTACGTCATCCATAGATTGCGGCATTATTCGTGAAAGACGAGGATCGTCTTTGTGAGTAGATTTCTGGTGGCGGTTCAACCGAACTTTTGATGAGGCAGTAACTGCGGCTAGTCTCATCTGACTACAAAGTTTATACCACTCGACTAAGTCATGTTTTTGTTTAGCTTTGAACGGCGTTTTCCGTGACTCGGTCACATTGGTACATATAACACTAAGGTTTAGATTTGCGAAATTTGGTCTATAATTTGAGTCGGTCTTTTGAAAACTAGTTTTACTTAGTCCCATTTTGTTTTCGTTAAGTTAAAGTATCACTGATCCCGGCGAACACTTACCATCACCATCTGCGCGGTTATCTGGTCAAATGTTGGTTTGTCTGAGTACGATGGATTTTCTATCGGCATTTTAGCAGTAACCTCTAAGTCGGGTAACGATTGTGCCTTCATGACGTTTTTAACAGTTGATTCAGTTTTGTATACTGGATTCCAGTCCAGTTAGACGCGTTTCAACATAAACTCAGGGTTTTTTGGCCTCTGAGGCTTTTCAAACTAGATGAACATAACAAACTCCTGGACAATTATCTCCATTAATAATCGATACCAAATCCGAGATCAGAAATTTATCGCATTTTGCATGCATTTTCAACAAACAAGCGTAACACTGACAGATTTCGCCTTAGGAATTACCGATTTTTAGCAAATTGTACACATGCAGGCGGGCGCGCTTTGTATCCTTTCGGGTCATCCAGTTAATAGTTGTGAGCTGCACTGTTAGTGGTGTGTGCAGTGGTTCTGTCGAGCTATCAATGATCAATATAGCGAGCGCGACGAAAAGCGGTATTCGCTAATGAAAACAAAATCAAAATTGAATCCGGCGATACGCTTCGGTAGTTAATCACACGATGTTAAATATATAGTCAGTCGATTGCAAAAAATAAGATCTTCCCGAGGACGTTAATCCTTTTGAGGACTTGAAGAGTAATAACAGGGTTGCACGCGTAGATCCAATATAGGAAAATCGTATTATAGAATACCGCCACGAGAGAAGTATATGTAAAAAGCGGATTATGAGGGGAGTTCAACAAGGTATAATATATCCACTTACGTGTAAGTGTAGGCAGAGTATATCCTGACAAACTGGAGCTCAAAATAATGCTACCACACGTCGACTACGAGGAATACGATTTGTTTTGTTTGTTTGTATTGGTACCGCTGAAGCGACCGGGCTAGAGATACACGCTAGAATTATCCAAAATTTGTTATACAAATTTGTTTGTACAGGACGATTCGTCTATTGAAAAATCGGTACTATAAGTGTACATAAAGCAAATGTTTACTACAACACTGAAAAATCCAGGAATAAAGAAAACAGCACTTTAAGAGTCAAAACGCCGGGTTCGAAGCAAAATTACTGGCGATCCGAAAATAACGGAAAATGTTAAAACAAACAAGAGGATAGGTGGGCGAAATAAATTAAGACCATTTCAAGAGGAAATAGTTTAATATCAAAATTTATACGTACAGATTGTTGGAAGCAAAGAAAAACGGGGAATCCAAGCAGGTCAGGTAAATGGCCAAACGCAAATGTGAATATCACATTTACACACTTGTTGAAGCAAGAAAACCCATGTTTAGTATTGTCCGACAATGTTTACATACCTTGTAGCGGTTGATCCAGCGGAGATTTCACCACTAACAAAGTACGTCTCTGGTTATTGGACGCAATAAACCGGAACACAGTTCTCAACGTAACACGGCATACAGATCCCAAACAATCAGACGATATACTTGTCCCAAAGCAGAACACGAGCGCGGCGTGAATCGTATATTCAAATTGTGTACATATTTTACATGTTTCATTATAACAAAACAAATGACAGAATATGTAGGATTAATGTAATAAAATATACCATGATGAAAACACCATAACCTAACATACCCTATCAACCCTAAGTACATACGAGACGGTAAAATGGATACGGTCGATGGTGGTTGATGCGGTATTGTGTAGATTTGGCGTGAAGTAACGAGGTGTAAGTATATAATGTCACCAGATTTAGCCGTGAATTGAGAGAGAGTTGAGAATGTTGAAATGAAATTGACTGCACGTTGTGCCGTCCACCGAGTAGTTCCCGAAAGTGGTAAATACAGATGGTTAAATATAATAGCTGGAACATAGGCGAAATCAATGAACGAATGAACAGCAAAAATTGCACTAATGCTGCAAACAAAGAATGACAAGTCATATATGAACAATTCAGTCGTAGCGAAATTTTATCTAAATAACCAAACATCACACTGGTCAGATGAACATTTTGAAAGTTTTATCCGAAAGTGACAGAGGTCAAAATAACCCAACCACGCGTGAAGTCACGAACTTGTAAGAATTCTTTTATCTTCACATCTCAATAAAAGGTAATCGTGTTTTTTCGAATATTGTGTTCAACCTGGGCTTGTGCTTGAAAATCTGTTTTAGCATTTTGCAAATAGAATGGTGATGCGGTAACATCCATGAGTCACGAGTCAAGGACTTCAATCTTTTCACAGTGAGATGGCAGAGGCTCTAGGTTTACGTGAAAAAAGCCCAAAATATATTAGAATTTCGTGGAAATAATATCCACGTTTGTGAGAATTTTACTTGAACAGGAACAGAGAAACCCTAGTTACTGGCTTGCGAGACAAATGAAAAGAGGCTCTCAGAAGGCATGATAAATTTGCTGAAAGCGGTTTATTTTAAGAGAGTATTGTGCGTAATATGGTAAAACGCATCGCGCTGAGATGGACCTTAACGTGGTGCGACTGTTTGTGTACCTCTATGACCCATTGAGCTATGCTGGGTGGTGCTCTCCGAGCACCTTCAGAGTCACTCATACCAGGAAGGTCAATGGATAGAGGTCAGACGAACACGGTATCAACCTAACCCGCTGCCTTGTGGGTCAGGCTTTTTAGCCAAAGGCTTTGGTCGAGAACCCTAATTGTTCTCCTGTCTAGGCATGGGCGACCTGGCAGTATCCCAGCCCGCATACAACCATGACTATTACCACGAAAACCAACTCCATAGTGCATCGGCCGTCGCGCACGATAAACAGGGTCGCCTTACCTGCTGCATACAGCAGGGCGGGTAAGCGAAAACAAGCTACTGCTGGCCCTACTCTTCAAACTGTTTCCGACCCTTCCCCTCCCCCATCCACTCTTAACAACTCTCCGTCTGTCAATCCCAGCTTCAGAAAAGACCGCGCTGAACATGTTGGAACATTTTCTGTTCGCGAATCTATAGATCACTTTCTCAAACCACGGACCTCTGCTCACATCGGAGCCATGAATGTCAGGACTCTGAGACAAATAGGCCAACAAGCTGCACTGGCTCTTACCTTAGATCGTCTATCTATTGATGTTTGCTGCTTATCGGAAACGCGCTTATATGATCCGTCTATAATTACTGAACTTACTGCCCCAAATCTTTCAACTCGCTACTTTTTGCGCTGCTCTGGTGATTCTGTAGCTGCCATTTCAGGACAGGCGGGTGTTGGTATAGTGCTGAATTCACGTGCCGAATCCTGTCTAATCGATTGGATTCCTCGCAATAGCAGGATGTGCGCAGTTAGACTCGCCACTAATATTATACCAAACTCGAAATCTTCTAATCAGAGATGCTTGTTTATTGTAGCAACTTACGCTCCGACTAACACCAATTCCGACGACGAGAAGAACGCCTTCTACGACGATCTTTATGCTCTTCTGCGACGTGCAAAAAGCTCCGATATTGTTGTCTCAGCAGGAGATATGAATGCCAGACTAGGTCGCTCAGATACATCTGAATCCCAATTAGGTGGCATGTTTGGTCTTGAAAGCCAACGCACAGATAATGGTGAACGGTTTATACAATTCTGTGCACAATCTCGATTATTCATTAGCAGCACCTCCTTTCGCCATAAAAGATGTCAATGTGCCACATGGCGCTCGCCGGATGGAAGCAACACCTTCGGCCCAAATCGACCATATCGCCATAAGTGCTCGCTGGAGAGGTTGCATTGAGGACTGCCGCTCTTTCTGGAATACCTGCGTAGATTCATATCATGCTCTTGTGCGATGTAGGTTCTCGTTAAAGTTATCCGGTACGAAGCCCTCGAATGGGAAACGCATTGCTGTCGAAAAATTCTTTCAGCCTGCAGTTCAAGAAATTTATAGGACCACCTTGAGTAACTCACTCCCAGTTTCCCAGTATGCAACTACCGATGAAAGGTGGAACAAAATAGCAGGGATTATGCGAGCCGCCGCAATAACAGCCTGTGAGACTGCACAAC
>JACCGJ010012538.1:0-30268 GCA_013407085.1 Atriophallophorus winterbourni
TACGTAATCATGTGCGTATTAGGTGTGTTGTTCGTTAATACTTATCCGCTGCAGAAACGAACGCCAGATTGTTGAGATATCCGCCCCATCCACCTTGTTCACCGCATTCGCTCCAGCCTTTGTTATTTCTACAGCCTCGGCATGGAGTCTTTCCCTATAAGTTTTCACACCCCGTCTTATCACTTTCACGTTATCAAGATCTACGCTGTGACCCATGTCTAGCACGTGTTCATTGGACAAACGTTTAGAGAACTGCACTAGGGTAAACGAACACAGGAAACGATTGGGAAAGCAACCTTGCAATCGTGCTAGACACTGGACACAGCGTAGATCTTGATAACGTGAAAGTGATAAGACGGGGTGTGAAATCTTATAAGGAAAGACTTCATGCCGAGGCTGTAGAAATAACAAAGGCTGGAGCGAATGCGGTGAACAAGGTGGATGGGGCGGATATCTCAACAATCTGGCGTTCGTTTCCGCAGCGGATAAGTATTAACGAACAGCACACCTAATACGCACATGATTACGTAAGCAGTGTGTCGGCAGATGCTGATCTTTTCAATTAATATACAATTAGGGATGAATACAGCAATTAGGGGGTGTGATCAATTATTTTGATCTCCCCTGTCTAGCTTAGAGAACTCAGGATTAGTCAAGAGAATGCCATTTAATTCTGAACACTGTTCGTACCGACACCCATGGAGTGACGAAGCTTCTGTCTTCAGAATCGAAACGTTACCTATAACATTGGTACTTGCGACAGTGGGAAAAAAGCCTGTAACTTTCTGACATGGGGGAAATCTTATCGCTGTACTGCCTTGTTTTAGGAGTCCGGAGGTCAGCACTAATCCTATGGCACAAGTGGCCTGTCGAGAGATGTAAGTGTTCATATTTTTGAATAATGCTTTTTATTCCATTCTTTATTGCTGCGTTAATTTAGAGCATGCAATGAATCATTTATGGCGACAAGTACAAATATTTTCAGAATATTTCCGAGATGAGTTCGGTTTTGACCACGGGTGTCGGATAAATATTAACGAAAATAACACCTACTGATTACGTAAGCAGTGTTCAGCAGACACTATTCACACCTGTACCCTTAATAAACAATTAGGGATGAACACAGCAATTAGGGGGTGTGATCAATTATCTTGATCTCACCTGTCTAGCTTAGAGAACTCAGGATTGGTCAAGAGAATGCCATTTAAACCTGAACACTATTCGTACCGACACCCTTGGTCTGACGACTGTGGGACTTAGATTAGTCCCCACATAAAAAGCTAAATTTCAATTTTCAAATGAGGATTTATCCTCGATTTCGCAAATAAATCATCCAATAACAGCTGATCCAATTGGCTGAATTTATTGATTGTTGATCATGTGCAAGAAAGACACGTGATTCAACTCTCAACCACCACAAACTGAGCTGATTACGTCTGGCCAGGTTTTAAACCTGGTCAAATGGAAAACATGATTGAATGATGACATACCTCTAAATATCTGCGTCCATTTTCACGATATCCGTATGGATCGTCGAGGAGAATGGCATACCCGTAGAAAGTTCCGTAATCCGTATACACAGGTCTGGTATTACGACAACAGTGTGGTTTGAACTGCGCGGCACATCCTGGGATTAATTCACAGACTGGTCCGGTCTTGTCCACGATACTGAAACAGCATTCACTGTGCCAACATCCAGCGGGTCGTAAGCAATGATTGTATTGCCCGAGACACAATGCTAAATAAATTAACCCGAGAAAGATCGCCGACAATCTCATGAGTGTTTTACGTCAGAGGCAATGATTTCCGGCTGTTTTGTGTCCTGCATTCATCTTGTCCCGGCATCTCGTTCACATGGTTTCAGTGGAATGACGTTACAATTGGTTTGTCAATGTTTTGCGAATGCCGTTCTGGCGACGGAGCTGCGCAAACCACACAAAATCACATGCGAGTGATGCATATTAATTGGACACCGATCGATACATGGGGTGACGTAAGGGCATGCGGTTAAACTGACAGGTGAGCATTTTTAATGAAGAGAGGAAATCCATTGAGAATTCGCTCTGGGTATTTAAAGATACAGACGCATAACTTTTATTCCGTCTTCAAACAAATAATTGGGTAGAATCGTTTGACGAACCAACTGATCGGCGAAATAAGTATCAATTTAGATATTGATAGAGCATCATATCAAATCTCGATGCGAGAATACCGTAGGGCTTAAATGGAGCAAGACACTTGATTGAAATAATGAAATCAAATCAGAGAGTTTGTAAGTAAGTTCGGCGTTTGTTGCACACCTAAAATGGAATAACTTAATCTAAAATTCTAGGTCCCCACTACCAGTATTTGAGTTAATAGTGTGTGATTTGGTTGTGTATATATTTTATGAAACCAAGAGCATATAAAATAAGAAATTACACGTTTCATTGATAAATCTTGATTTTTAAGCCACCGTGGCATAAGAAGAACGCACATCTAGATATGATTAAGACAACGGCCTTGAAAAATCTTCATTTGCATGCATTTTCATCACACACACCTCACAAACGTTTTCGTGCTGTTTATACTCGTCAGGTAGGTACAGTAAGATCTGGATCAGCATGTCTTCAAACAGTGGAAGAATGGTAAACGAAAGAGGAATCAAACATCGAATGAGGGCTGAACTGAGTTTTAACTTTGGAGCCATTTTTGAATAAGATTGATTGCCAAGTTGTTCGATGCCAAAAGCACAATATTCGCACTTAGATTCGCTGAGGCGTTTGCTTTTGAACAAAATAGTTTGAAAACAAATGGAAATAAATTTGTGTGCAATCGATTGAAGCAGTTTATGGTTAACGTTTCGTTTCTGACTAAAGAACTTCGTCAGAACAAGAGTTATAGTCAGAGCATGACTAGGTAACATTGCCCTCACCAAGCACGTTTTTAAATTAGATGTAAGCAGCTTATAGCAAACCTTGGCGTGTTCCAGGTTAGTTAGTCATGGCTAAAATCAGTGGCCGATTTGCCTAACATGTATTCACATCAGTCGGATTGCAAGCGAACACCGTCAAGGTCAGGTGACCTTGTGCTTCACATGGCTAAAGTGTATTACAAATTCAAGATTTATGGCGAAAAAAGCAAACATCTTTATTGCATTGACCATAGGATATACGTGATGTAAAATTTCATTACCGAAAAACCACACACACGGATCAAATACTGAACTTTCACAGCAAGCACCCGAACACTCACAAACGCAGTTGCGTCAGAACCCTATTCAAACGAGCAGCAACCCACTGCAGTACAGATGAACTGAGAAGAAAAGAAGAAGAATATCTGTTCAAAGTGTTCCAGAAAAATGGATACCCAAGAAGCTTCATACTACGAAACAGGTCCAACTGCTCACAACAAAGAACCCCAGAAGAAAACAGAAGCAGACGCACTCTGCCCTATATTCAACATATCTCCGAAATCGCAGCTCGGGCGCTTCGACCACTTGGAATAGACATCGCGCATAAACCAGCATCAACACTTCGCAACTATTTCAACAACACGAAAGATAAAGTGACAAAAGAAGAGCAGTCGAATATCGTCTACAAGATTTCATGCAGAGACTGTGAAAAGAACTACGTCGGACAAACGGGTCGCAAACTCAGCACAAGACTACATGAACACCAGTTGGCCGTACGCAGACATGACCGGAATTCACTGATTTCAATACACGTTGATCAATTTGGGCATCAGTTCGACTGGGACCGCACAAGAATATTAGCCAGAGGAAACGACCGACGGGCTCGGGAATTCTTGGAAGCGTGGCACTCAACAACAAATTCAATTAACCAACATCTCCAACTGGCTGTAACATATGGACCAATGAGAAACCGATCACGGAGACGACATAACATGAACTCGACCAATCTGCGGGAGTGACCGTGAACGGACAGGCAAACAGTATAATAACCAACGAATTCAAACTGCAAGACGCTTCGAAAGAAGTTTTGCTGATGATGTCATCTAGCCTGATGACGAAACGTCCAACAACAACTACGCAAGCTCGGCGAACACAATGTCATATTTTGATCTCGGCGGGGCTACTGAAACGCAAACGCAATTCTCAGTATGTTATATGGTGGGGAATATGTCATTTTAGATTAATTAGTTTTTCAAGTGTGTGTGTGCATAAAAGATTCACTAATAGTTTTCTGCTACATACTATTATTTTTTCCGTTTTTCATTCATATGGATACCATGTAATGTTGTAAAAAGTTTGCTATTTCTATCATAAATACTCGATTCCTTCTATTTTTTCAAAAATGGCTTTTTTAGAATAATAACTCTGGACAGGAGACACATAAACGCCCAGCCTTCTTTCACAGAAGAATTATACGCCACAAACTTGATACCTGTTCATAAAATCTCAGTACTTCACAAAAATTGATTAACATTTGCCTGCCAAATGTTCATTCTGGGGTGAACATCTCACGTTTCACGAATTCACATGTGGCGACGGTAGAAGACCGTCATTCCAACTGAATCATTTGTTTCATAAGAAATCGATCCATGTGAAATCCGAATAAACAAGTGTTTATCGGTAACCTAGCAACGCGAGCCATGTCGAGTCATGTGTGGACTTATTTTTTGATCAATGTAGGAGCTTCTAATATGACAGCGTGGAGTGAAGTATTGACAAGTGCCAACTTTTCGGCTGTTCCTGCCCTTGCAATGTGCCAGGGGTGATGTTCTGCATCTCGTTGATCAAAACGATTGAAGCTACATCATACTTGGACAAGGTCAGTCACTTTTGAACGATATTACATTCATCGATGTCGCTCAAAAGAGCCCACACTTGCGGACTCGTGTAAAACCGATCGACACGAATGCACCCAACAAATCACTGATCAGTGACAACTGGTACAATCGCACTTGAGAAGTTCACTGTTCGTATGTGATTCGCATGTTTTACTGACCACTAATCGTCAGACACTTAATCACCAACACTTAATCCCCAGACATTGAAATCACCAAGTCACTTCATCCCCAGTCAATTAATCTTCAGTCACTTAATCCCCAGTTTGATAACCTGAAGAATACAAAATATGTTCAAATAAATTCATTTAGCACGCGAGATATGCAATTGATTTCAAAAACGTCAATCTTTCCGTAGTTGAGTATCTCTGAATTGCTCGAGATGTCCTGGCGCATATCTCAGCATACTTCTTCTGTTCAATATAAACCCCAGCATTTGCTTGAAGATCAGAGGCCGTATGCTGACGGAAATTCTTTCGCAAACCGTTAAGAAATGTCTACATGGTGGGATGTTGGCAAGAAAAGTGTGAAGAAGAAGAAGAAGAAATTGACTTTATTCGTACACACGAATTTTCAGCTGTTACAATAATTTCCCCACAAATTTAAAAAATGATAAACATGTCATGACATCGAGTTACAATTTGTCGATTGAACGATTTTTCTTGTCCGTCTTAATTGATTGACATACGATCCAGTTTACTAGCAAAAGTTTTTGAGACAAACGTTTCACTGCAAGTCCCGTTATCTCGTACTTCGTTCTAAAGTGCACGTCTAAATTTGACCTCAGTTGATCCGAAAATATTTGATGGATTTTACCCTTGAAAATTATACACATTTTGAACAGCGTGATACAACAATAGCTAGGATGTTTGATTCATTCAGTTGTTTAGATTGAAGTATTCAGAATCATTGATAAAACAAGCAGCAAACAACTTCCTTTTGATTGCCGTCATGATACAATGTGTGAATTCCGCGGCTATTCATTACTTTTGTCACTCTGATTAGGAGTGCTTTCAAGGAATAAATGTTATGACTACTTTTCTAACATTAGAATGTGAGCTGTATCCGTCAACCTACTGCTGATTAAAGGAAACTTGTAATAAGAAACCAATTGTCCTATGAAATTGCAGGCATTCAGCAATTATAAAACTTGGTTAATTGAATCACATTTAATAGTTCGACGGTTCATCGTATAAGGAATTAAAACTGACAGTGATAACGTTTTATACATCTTCTTTCGATTCGCTTATTGTGTAACTTTGCCGATCCAATATTAAATATATGGCTACTTCATAAGATTGTTTGGTAAATTTGGGTGTATCTTTCAATTAAATTACCTCACGTTTTTTAAAATGTTTGGTGACTTCCATTATAGTCCTCTTTTATAAACCAAACAGCATGTTTGTCCTCGAAATAACATTCTTAATATCCCATTTATGGCAAATAAGAGTATTCGAAGTTGACATAAGCAAGCGATGCAAATGAATAATGGAATTGGATGATGAAATATATTATTGAAAGCCTCAGTCTCAAAGCAGTTTCTTCTGCAGCGGCTCTATCATATATGCAGACGGTTCAATGTCTTAAAGCGTCCGAAGTTGTTTTGGGTAGAGCACGGCAAATCCATGATTGTAGCCTGCTCCTGTACCAAATCGGAGCCGTGAGAGTGTAAAGTCCGAAAATTTCGAATTGAGTCAAACCACTCTTTAAAGTTGGAAGAACTATATTGTGGCAGAGTATTGTTACCAAACTCGATAGCGCCTCCGTCCTTTGACAAAATGTGAAATTTAAATTACTGAATAAATGTGATTCTCGAGAATGGTGAACGAGGTGAGGAAACTATAAATTCTCCAAACTCACAATTCTATGGAAAACGTCATGAAAAGCGGGCTCGCCATTTTTGTGGTGGTATTTACTGTATATAACCCAAAATATTATTTACGGATTCACCAGTTTGGCTTAGAAACCTGATGTGCTAGGCGTATAAATTTTATCGCGTCGGTCTCAAAAATGCTGTGGTGGAAAGACGTTAGCAAAGCTTGATATTTTATGTATATACTGAGAGTAAAATAGCATGTGAGGAAAATACGCGCGTGCATAAATCTGTAAATTGTATTCAGACTTATTCATTTGGATGTGTCGCGTTGCGTTCAAAACGATGGTCATCGTTTCCCGTAGCTGTAGCTTTTACGGGATAGGGTTTGCAAGTCCTAAGCCACCCTCCCTCCTTTCTCAGACGGGCTGGGTACCGTCCTTGGCGGAGTTATTGCGTTAAAACTAACGACGGTTATATTTCTGTCGTCTATTTTCTAACTCGTATTGCGGATGTGATATGCATCGAGAATAGTAGAAATCGCGCTTAATATCTCAGCAGATTTACACACAAAAATAGAATCGTTAAACGCATTCATTAAACGTTACATTTGAAAAATTCCATTATCATTCAACCGGAAAGCCCAACGGTGTTGCTCTAATGAAGCTATCAAACAATGACCAAAACTTACATTTTTGTGCTGACCTGAATCAGGTTTTTGAGAAAAAAACAATCAATAAATCATAAATATATCTCTTTTATGATTAGGTGTGGTGTGTTGGTTGAATACAGAAAGTTTTGTTGGCACACCATTCTAAGTTCATCTGACTGCTTTTTCAAACACTATTAATATCGACGATAAGCATAATGGAGCTTGAACATTTTCGGTAAAAGAGTTGTTGGCTTATCTGATTATTTTCTTAGCGTTCTCAGTTTACTTGCTAGTAATTTCGGGGTCAAATGCCCAATCGCTGTCGGTCTATTACCCATTTTGTAAAACACCTCAAAATCAATGGCGCTCTACACATTGTCGACTGTGTCGTTCAGAAAACCTTTAATAATAGTTGCATCGTAGTCGAAAATGAACTGAGTCTTTCTATGCAGTGCAACTCCTACATTGGCTCTGGCGACACAGTGTGTGACAAAAAATGGGAAAACTGGAATTGCCGTTAACTTAACGTTCCGGTTATTTCGCATATATGTACCATTCAGAAGGATGATGGCAGTCCAGAATGCACGGTATTCAGTTTCAGTGTGTTCGATTCTCCGCAATAAACTTGGGTACAAAAACTGGTTCATGAATCCAAAGTGCAGCGAGCAATTTCACATAAATGTTAATCACGTGCTCAAAAGCTCGCCCGATTTTATTCAGTTACTGGTATACAGCGTTTATTTTGTTCGCAATAATCATAGAGCTCCGTGAGGGTGTAATAACC
The DNA here is from genome assembly GCA_013407085.1 of Atriophallophorus winterbourni. Taxonomy (NCBI): domain Eukaryota; kingdom Metazoa; phylum Platyhelminthes; class Trematoda; order Plagiorchiida; family Microphallidae; genus Atriophallophorus; species Atriophallophorus winterbourni. Next base: position 8,038 of record JACCGJ010012538.1, read on the forward strand.
ACACTGCTAAGTATTAAACTATACCAAATCCGCGCCGCCTGTCAGCAAGTCGTCAATGTGCACAACTGCGCTACAAATGTTTCGGAACCGTGTATGAAAGGATCGTCTGGCAAAGAAACGCTACGGATGTGCCTACATCATAATGGGTTCAAGATTCAAGATTCAAGATTCAAGAATTTATGGTCACAAAAAGCACATAGGTTCGTAATGAGACAATGGATAACGGGCGATCCCTGCTAGCTACACGTTCACCACATGTGAGAAGGCTCCGGGGGCACGTTCATTCTACGTGAGACATTATTCGGCTCAATTTGGGTCAGTCTTTCAATTACTTTCCCACTGTGAACACCGTCTATCAACCCATGCAAAGCAAGTGTATTCGCTGATTTCGGATTGACCGGATGCTATGATACCATGTTCCAGCCTGGAATGACTTAGCACCGCTTTGCTTATTCGAATGCTAATTCTTGATCATAATTCTCCTCTGACCAGACGTCTTCGTGGGGGGCTGCGTAAGATTTTACCAATTCTTCGGTTCACTCGTGATACGTGATGATCTTCGGTTAATTGTACAATTTTCTGCTACCGCGATAAATTCTTCATTGTCTTGTGCGTCTTATTCTGATTTCGTGCGACGTTAATTTAGAAGCCGGTCTACTACAACACATCAATTCCACGTTTTTGAAGTAATCACACGTTTGTAATTATTATCCATAATAAAACACCGGACTTGAGTTTTAGCTCATTAGTAGTACATATTCTGTGCTGCATTCGAAATATAATACCCTGACCCTCACAATTGTAGTCATATGAATAAGGACATGTGCAACTGCCCACCGTTCCTCCTATCGTAATTAGGCTTTACTGAATCTTGTTCTAGACTTGAGCATTTCAGTAGCTGGTTCTGCCCGACCAGCATTGAAGAAGCCAGCAAAATCTGTCGTGGTCGCTTAACCGTTCTTATGATGATATCGAGTCTTCACATCGGATGCAGTATAGGCCAACAAAAGTAATTTGATTGGCACAGGTCTTTTTCGACTGTGTTGGAGAACTCGCTCTTTAAGTTTTAGCACATCAATTATACGTCCCTTGAACTATACACAAGTTTGAACACCATTATCTGTAACGGAATAACTGTATTTGAATCTCGCTATTTTTGGAGCTCTTCATGAATGTATATCCCCTGCGCAGGTTGGAGTATAAATCTCGAACATCACTAACGTTGTCGCAAGCGATACGACCTGAGCTACCGTCCACCGTTTGACCGATCGCAAACTAGCGTACATGAATGGTTATCGAGATTGGCACATTTGAGTAGATTTGTCAGCTCAACCAGTCGTGGAATAGCTAACAACATCTGTTTTTTTGCAAAGCCGATATGATCTACATGTCGCGTCATCACATCGGATGCAGTTTTAGCTAACACCACATAATATGTTTGCCACCGTTGGTTTTCGGGTGTGTTGGGGATCATGTTCTTCAATTGTTGACACCTAATCGGTAGCAATTGCTTTTTTAATATGTACAAGTTTGATCACGACAGTGCTCATGTTTGCGCCGGAGTGGTGTTTCGCTCTCATTTGAGCTAATCTGAAGTGCACAGCTCGTGCCTCGGTTATGAATTAAAAACCCGACCGTCAGAATTTTACTCCAATGTCTTGCAGCACGAGCTACTGTCCACCATTAACACGACAGCAATTAGTCCTTCGTTAATCTTTTTCGGAGAATGCGGAATAATGTTCTGGAGCAACCACCACTGTTCGTGGACGGTCAACCGCTCAGTGAAGTTACAGATACAGTCTACCTTTGGAGCAAACTGACTGTAAATGGTGACTCTGAAGATGAGGTCAGGAGAAATATCGGGAAGGCGAACCAAGCATTCTGCATGCAGAATTCCATTTGGAAATCCTTCGCTCTCAGCATTAACACGAAGATCAGACTCTTCAAGAGCAACGTTCTGAGTGTGTTGCTGTATGCATCGGAATGCTGGAAGACGACCGCTGCCATTGAGCGCAGAATGAATGTGTTCACACTAAGTGCTTGACAAGGATTCTACTGATTTTATGGCCACACACTATTTTGAATGAAGAGATCCTGCGAAATACTGGTCTGGAGGTGGTATCTACCGCAGTCAAAAGACGACGGTGGAGATGGTTCGGTAGTGTCTGCAGGATGGATCGCGAACTACATGCACAAGGATTCAAGGTGCAGACCGCAACAGAAGCAGTGACAGACCGGAACCAATGGCTTGGGGTTGTCTTCGACTCATGTGCCACCCGGCACGGAGAGGACTGAGTGAGAGTGAGTGAGTAATCTTTCTCGAGACTAGGAAATTTGAGTTAGCGGTTTCTGCACGACCAGTTATGAAGGAACCGAGCGCTACACCAAGATAAGCCGCGGTTGCTCAAGGTAGTAGTGCAAAATGAGAAGGACTTAGAAGATGTACTTCTGTCGACATACTTGCTACGAGACGACATGGAAAATACATCTCGTGTATTTGTTGATGTGCCCTGGTCGGAACGGGCAAAATCGCCACCGCAAGGTAACCATAATAAAGCAAACGATCGCAACAAGCCCACCCTTATTCTTTTAAATGTCCCAGAAGATGCCACCGGTTCAGATACAAAGTGTAAATCCAACCACGACCTACAACAGTGGAGATTTATCAGTAATGCTATCCAAACCACCAATGTAACGGTTATCGATACGTTCCGAATCCCAAAGTCATCCAATTACGAAGGTAATGGTCCACGACCCCTCAAACTGACACTTTTGACCACCACTATGGTGAACACCGTGCTTAACAACTGGAAACAGTATCGATACAAAGTTCCACGAGAGATCAAAATTGTCGGTAAACACCTGAAAACCTGCTCTATCGTGGAAGTTGCCGGACCCGTTGGTAATGAGCACAGTGATGCCGGGACTCCTGCTCCAAAAAACGGATGTCGACCGACTCTATCGGAGTCGGTGATGTAATATACCCATTAACACGAGGCCCAACATCTTTGACACGTACTCAACTTACATGCTCAAATACTCATCATCCAACACTTTTATCAAGATCTACCATCAAATGTTTATACACCAACGCACAATGCTTGATAAATAAGTTACCCGAACTAATCGAGCTTCGTCAAAAATATTCACCACTCCTGATAGCCGTAACGGAAACTTGGTTCAATCAGCAATTAGTTGAGGAGGAAATTTCCATTCCAAACATGTTTCTTTTTCATCGTACTCGAATGGATCGTGGAGGAGGAGGTGTTGCTATTTACTATGATCAACACCTCACGTTCAGAGAAATCACGGATAATGATTTGATACTGGAAGATACACTTTGGTGTTCACTTGAATTAGCAACAGGTGAAAACTGTGTTGTTGGTGTGATTTACCGACCACCGTCAGCAGACGAAGCATACAATGCTAGTTTAATTGAGAAAACTCAGCTGGTTGTTTCCAGATATCAAAACAACGTCCTGATCATGGGTGACTTTAATCTCCCGAATTTACTAAAAAGCGAGATTTCACCGGTGAACTCTCTTGATCATCTATTCTACAAAATGTTCAACGAAATTCCTTTATTCAACCACATCTCAAGCAGCACTCGCTTCAGAGGCACAAACACACCGTCCATTCTCGATCTTGTTTTGACTAGCGAGGAAAATGACATCGAGGATATCCGTTATGAAGCACCTCATGGAAAGAGTGATCATGTAGTCATTGTTTCGACTATATATCTGAAGCGATAAGAGCAAGTGATGCTCAGAAGTTGATAAGAAAAATCGATACGGTTGCATTATCAATGTCTCTTCAAGAAGTCACCGACTGGGCACCGATTAGCACTGATGTCCAACAATGCTGGTCATCGATACTTCAGAAAATCAACCGAAAAATAGAACTCCACTCAAAATATGTTTCAAAACAACAGAAAAAAGGATTCAAATTCGTGATCCGGAGTCGAACACGGAAATGGATAAAGGTGAGAAACTGTGCGTGGAGAAGCCACATACTGCATTCAACACCTGAATCTTGGGAATCTTACCGTTTGTTGAGAAACAAAGTTACTAAACTTGTCCAGGAGGATAAAGAAAAGTATCAAATGAATCTGATGGATAAAATTAAACGAAATCCGAAGCTCCTCTTCCAGATCGTGAACAGAAAGGCCAGGGTAAAGCCAGGTGTTTCCGCTTTACTTACTACAACTGGAACAACATCCACAGCTCTCGAAGCCGCTAACGAACTCGCTCAATTTTACTCTAGAGTGTTCTACCCTAACGAGCGCGTATCCTACGATATACCTGCATTCAGGTCGCAGAATACAATACACGAAATCGTTGTGAAACCCGAGAGTGTCCTGGTAAAGCTACGCGGATTAAATACAAAAAAATCCCCAGGTGCTGATGAAATAACACCATTCATCCTAAAGCAATGCGCCCATGCTCTATTCTCACCACTCTCTGACCTCATCAACCTGTCCTTTAGTTGTAGCACGGTTGCTAATGACTGGAAATGTGGACTAATCACTCCGATATACAAAGGAGGGAACCGATCTGATGCGTCTAACTACAGACCAGTCACGTTGTTGCCAGTGGTCTCTAAAGTTCTCGAACGACTTGTGGCCGACGAACCTATCAAACACTTGGAACAAAATAAGCTTCTTTCCATCGCACAGCACGGATTCAGGACAAGACACTCCTGTCTCACCAATCTTCTCATAACTCTTGATAATTGGACTCGAGCCGTGGACGATGGATGCCCTATCCATGCGTGTTACTTGGACATGTCTAAAGCTTTTGATCGTGTTAACCACAGCATACTGCTACAAAAATTGGAGCAGCGCGGGGTATGCGGCAGATTATTGGCCTGGATAAAGGACTACTTGACTGGTAGAGTTATAAGGGTTAGAGTTGATGGGGCACTATCAAGCCCAGTAGAAGTTACAAGTGGCGTACCTCACGGCTCAGTCTTGGGGCCAATACTCTTCCTCGTGTACGCGAATGATATACCTGAAATCGTACGCAGAAAAATCATTTTATTTGCGGATGACATCAAAGTTTGGACTAGCATACGCACCATAGAAGATTGCGAAATTCTCCAAAAAGATCTCGAAGCACTTGATAATTGGTCCTTGCGGAACTGCTTACCATTCAACATCCAAAAATTTAAAATGTTGAACGTCGGTAAATCATTCGAATTCTCATACTCTTTGGGATCTCGGCAACTTTCATGGATTACTGAAGAGAAAGACCTGGGCGTGTGGATTAGCAGTAACCTGAAGTCTTCACGGCACTGTTCTGTTGTATACAAAAAGTCCTGCCAAATCTTAGCATTGCTCAGAAGGATCTTTTGTCGTTTCTCAAAGCAGATACTCCAACGTATAATTAACACCTATATCAGACCAACAATGGAGTATGCTGTTCAAGCATGGTCCCCATGGTTACAAAAGGACATGACCTTGCTGCAACGGGTATACCACCGCGCTACAAAACTGGTGACCGGGCTATACAACAGGCCATACGAAGAGCGGATCGCAACACTTAACCTCTTTGACTTTTCGTACCGTCGTCTCAGGGGTGACTTGATCCTGCTTTTCAATATTCTGCATACAGTGGATCACCCACTCGAACACCTGTTTCATCGGCAAGAAGCACGTGGTAGCAGGTCGCATGGATACAAGTTAATTATTCCACACTCCAGATCAAATTGTCGAAGGTTTTTCTTTGCTGTCAGAGTCTGTTTTCTATGGAACTCCCTGCCCCCACATATCATTTGCGCAACAAGCCTGAACATGTTCAAGGCTGAACTTGGCAAGTATATGTTGACTAAACCCAACCTTGCACCTGAATACACGTGCTGACTTTCCTTGTGTATAAAACATTTGTGTTGTTTTTATGAATTCCCTATATTTTTAATCTGCGGTTACTGTAAAGTATTTACTTTTTGGACCATTAAAACTTTGAATAACTTTGAATAACTTTGAACCGATTTTATCATAATATCAGGGCTTCACATCGGAATCAGTGTCGGCAGGCACCAAGAATTTGATGCCCACGGATCTTTTTCCCGGGTTTTGGAGAAATCATTCTTTATTTCGTTGAAAAATCATCAATTATAAATCCTTTGAAATATGCAGACGTTTAATCGTCATTAGCAATAATAGAATAACTGGACTTGAGTGTCGCTACTTTTTGAAATCTTCCTCAATTTATAAGCTTCGCATCATGTTAAAGTTGAAATCACGAACATCTCCTTTGTTGTTGTTACGACCTAAGATACTGTACACTTTTGGACCGATCTTTGTCTACTGTTCATGAAGCGTTTTCGATAATTGCATGAACGTGTAGCTTGTCTACCAGAAGAGTTGTGTATGAGCTAGCATCACCAGTTCAGTGTATGCTAACACCGATTAAATTGATGGAATCTTTTGTTTTTCGTGTAAGTTTGAGAACATGTTCTTCATCTCCTGACAAATAATCAGTAAAAATTAGCTCGAAATATTCACAAATTTGGTCTTTGCGTATTATATTGTTGGCACGGGGTCGAGGTTCGCCTTATTTTGAGCTAATCAGAATTACATCCTTTGCAGCGGGCGAAATTTGAAACCGAAATAATCAGCATATTAATATCACGCTTTACGATGTGGGCTACTTTCCACCTTTTAACCGATCGCAATTAGACATTCCTGGATCTTTATCGAGACTAGCACTTTTTAATATATTTGTATGCCCGACCAGTCGTATAGGAGCCAGAGAAATCTATTGTGGTTGCAACCGATTCCATTGTGTCAGAGCTTGTGCTTGTAGCAGGTATGACCACCGAATACCCAAAAATGTTTTCCGCATGGCGTGCTTCTCAACTAGCCTGTGACAACCAAATTCATATTCTGACCAGCACAAAAGCTTACACTAGTCACACGGAACAGATCTTTCAGACATGAGAAGGGGTGATTTTGGTCGATTGGCCTCGCAGAAAGAGATTGTCCCGGGCATATGGAGCTCGTCAGCCACCAGCATCCTAATATTGGGAGGAAAACCTTGACATCAAACAACCGCTGCCTTGTGGATTACCCGGTTGCGTAAAAGGATTTGATAAAAATGGAGAGAATGCCGTAGGTATATGTCTTTTCTTTCAACTCCCTGTTGACTAGTAGGTGCCACTTGTTTGTGCGCAGGAAAACGATGTGTACTAGAACAAACCCAGGTGGAGCTGAGGTCAACGCTTACATACTATTCCAAGAAACCTTATTGAAACTTGTCAATATATATTTCGGGTCTCTGGTACAACATTTAGGAGATGCAAAACGCCGTTTGTTTTCCAAGCGACAAGTTGAAACTTGAGCAAGCTGGAACTATGAAACTACCTGAATATTTTCATCTGCGATGAATGAACGCAAGGACGCTGTTGGATATCGATATTCAATCTATCATGATGCGTTCTCTCTTAGACTCATGGGTAGACGTTGCATGTCTCACTGAGGTTTGCCTTCTCAGGCATTTAAACATACTGTTTAACGTCGCTGGAGTCGATCGTACATACGGGCTTCTTTATAGTGAAATGGATGGATCTGGTCAGCACTGAGTATGGATTGCCCTCAGTGATTATGCCAAGGAAGCAATTATATTATGTGCCCCTCATTAACTAAGAATTTCACATGTCCGCCTGATGGAGCTTTCTTGCAATATTACTATCGTTCCGCTAAAGGTGCCATCTTTATTTGCCAACCAAAATACTTCAGTCTGTTGTTGACAGAGTAACTGAAAAAACAGATTGTTGGTGGCCGGCAATTGTAACACACGTACCTGACCAGCATATGTTGCGAAAAGCCAAATCTTCGAAATATTCTGCATAGGTAAGCATTGCGATAACGGTAATCGATTTATCTAGTTTGCGGCCGAGGATCACTCGTGTTTTTGCCACACGAAATTCCAGCGCTCTAAGAAACAATTTATTAGATGGTACTAAAATGACGACTGAACGTCGAATTAGATTATTTCTATTTTGAATCGCGCAAACTGAATATCCTCGATGATGGACTGTATGTCATGTCGTGGAGATATAACTGGAAATGCAACAGTCACAGATCACAATCAGGTTCGTGCGTACTTCCGATTTTGCCTGTTAAACCGCCAAATGCAAACACGTAGAAGACGTTTAAACTTGGCAGCCTCAGGAAACTCGAACCAACGTATGAAATACATTTATCATAATGCTGAGATGTTGGGTGCGGGTATTGCCCCGGTTGATGAACCGTGATTAATGCTGAAAGCTTAACGGAGAAAAATGAAAATTGAAAAACCTAGGCACCGTAACTCGACACCGGCTAGGCTGCATCTCTCAAACGTCCATCGAGCTCTATGTCCTAGATAAAGCTGCTTGAATGAATGCTGCTTCTGATGATTGCCTTTTTAGGAGAGCTGTCACGCGATATGATTTTTTTAACTGGTCAAGGTCTCTGGCCGGGCGACGTAGTTCAATCAATATAGACTTGATGCAAATAGACTTTTGAATAACAAGTTAGCATAAGATGGAATAAATAAAAGTGTATAATAATAAATGTGGAGAGACACTGGTCTGCTACAAGCTCTCGGTAGAGTAATAACTGGCTCGGTACCAAGCTACAGCTACCCTATCAACTGCGATACTTCACCAGAGTACGATAACTCGTGCGATTTGCAATGAATGAAGGACGGTTAATCTAAAGCTAATGATTGAATTTCCGTTAGAACTTGAAAATCCTTTGCTGTCACATTAATATTTTTAATTCACCAACTCTTTAGTTCGACTTGAGAGACGGATGTTTTTCCATCAGACTGGGGGGTGTTTAGCATCCTACCATACCCGAATGTTGATAGATATCTGTGTTAGATCTACCACGCAATGCGACTTATCTATATCACAGCTAAAGTGCTGGCGACGATACCGCTTAATCGGTTCTCCGCAGTACGAAATATGCGCATTAGTGTCAACCAAGTTGGGTTTGGCACCAGGTTCGTAGGCGTAGGCCAGACCGTGGTTGTTTATGGGACATCAAGATAACGGATGGGATCCCTTGAAGCTCTCTATCTTAATTGGAGCCTATGACAATTTACAAGCGCTCCGGTTTGCGTCTACCGTGAAGAATCACCCGCATTTAATTTACACACAGGAGTCACGTAACGTTGTCCGTTCTGTTGAACTATTTAGTAGACTGGATTATGAAACAGGTATTGGACCACTATCATGGGGTTCACGTTTTAACAGATCTCTGGATATTCAAGCTCAACTACGGTAAAATGCCGAAATGCTGAACAGGATTTTAAACCGCATTGGTAGCACTGCTGCAAAGGTCGGCATCTGCATATACGTAGCAAAATCAAAGGCAATTATTTATACCCTTACATCAGGCATGCAGCAACTTAACGTTCAGTGTTTACGGATGGAGTACGTTCCGGTATTAAAATAAATCGGTTCAAGTATGTTGCCCAAAAGGCGAAAGTTGAAGTAAAGTTAAGAGACGGTCGTGCGTGCAATATGTATTTGCAGTTAAGAGGCACCCTTTGGTGAAGGCACGGAATAAGCCTAAAAATGATACGTGTTTATCGAGCAACAATCAGCGTGGCACTGCTTCATGGATGCTAGACGTAGCCACTGAGTTTACATGATGTACCATCTTTAGTAGCGTTCGTCCACTGGTGTATTAGCGCAATCATGGTCATCCGGTATACCGAACGAGTAGCTAAAGATGCCAATTGAGCCCGATTGAATGGATTACCTACGATTTCCGTTCACATCCATATATATATATATATGCAAATTAAAATTAAAATCGCGCAGTCTTCCTAGATAAATAGCATTTCTCTTGGTTCAAAACAAAATAAGGTCTACAATATATTTTCGTGATGACATCCCCATCGCTTACACATCACTACCGATTTCAGGCTGTTTGCTGTCATCATCTGCATACAGTAAGATCGGATTCACCGATCGTAGAAACAGCTGTATTTTTATAAACGAATGTATTTTTCTACGCCACTGTTATATATATTTGTTACAAAGAGCAAAGATGTTCAAATACAGAATCAAAAGTAATAAATCGTTTGACAATCAAGACTCTTATAATCTAGCAATATAGTTTGTTGTTCACACCCCCTTTTCATACTCCACTAATGGTTTCTGACTGTTTACCGTCATCAACAGCGGACAGTGAGATCAGATTTACCGATCCTTGAAATAGCGGTATGATGGTAAAAAAAGGTATAGTTGTGTTTTTTTAAAGATATTTTTGTTCCATACTTTTATTACAATCATCAAATATTGATTAGAACGTGTGATTATTTCTGCAAAACACATTCCAATACTTGTCTGATGGCTATTTATACGTTGGTAGTTTAAACCTTGTACATTTATTTATAAAAATGGTTGCTATAAGGTGGTTTATCTTGGTTTCATTTTGCCTGCAAACGAAAACTATCATTGCCTTCGATATTACGGTCGTTCATCCAAGTAAGCGAGTAATTTTATCACCATATGAACTGATTAAAACCTTAATCGGAAACGTTGAAATCTCTCACAATTCGTGCTTTGGAAAGGAGTGTTTATTTTTTTTGATCTTTCTTATATCTAATAACCGAGAATCGATTTCATGAAAACCACATCTAGCAAAATTGCATCCTGAATGAAACAGGCGATTTATTGTAGCTAAATACTAAATACATGTTCATTTTATTTTTGCTGAAATATGTCATTGAAATGTCTTACGTTATTCCGAGGTGCCTTATAGTTGGAAAAATTGGTAGGCATCAAAAATACTAATTATAATTAGCATCACTCAAATGCTGATATCTGAGAGTTCAAGCTCTTGTTCTCAGTTGAATCACCAAACGTTCAGCGGTATAGCCTCTTCATCACACAGGATATTAATCATACATAACAACTGATCACATCATTTTTCTACGTCTTTACAAAAACTTTAGTTTCGTTATTTATACGAAATGATGTTCGATTCCACAGTTAAGAAGGATTATTCATAACATGATTCGTTCGCACATTTTAACTAATCACGTTTACTTCCAATTATGCATCATGATTTTTTTACACGACTTTCAATTAGTGCAGCTCAAACCATGTGAACGAAGTAATGTGCTGCTCACATCCTCCACACTTGAACACCACTACCGTCATCAGGTGGAGACAGTAAGATACGTTTTTGGGAGACTTGACATAGTCTATAAGTGGTTAACAATGTTATACATGAATGTCAATGGTACATATGGTTCGCACAATGAACCACGGATTTCAAACACAGAATCACATAGTGATTCGTGGTCAAGCACTCAAGGCGCTTATGGATGACCAAAGTGATGTGTTGCTCACATCCGCCCGGACTAATACGCCAATACATGTTTCTGGCTGTTTGCCATCTTCAGGTTGAGACAGTTATATAAGGTCCAGTGAGCTATGGATCAGAGGATAAGTGGTAAACAATGTTATACTTGAATGCCACTGATACATTGGCTTCGAACAACGAACAACGGTGTTCAAACAGACAATCACTCAAGGCGCTTTTGTATGACCAAGTTAATATGTATTCATTTTTTAATAATGGTATAAATAGTTACTCTTAGATAATTTCATTTAAACATTCAAATTATAGCACAGGTTTCTTCCAATTTTCAATTATTACTCCTATGATGATCTCTTGGAGATTGCTGCATCATATTTACCAGCGCCCTTATTTATAATTTTCTAAAGTAAATTTTACTTGAAAAAGCAACTGTTAGAATGTTGATATGATTTCGTGAGTTTTCAAATCAGCGAATTTGTTTATCCAGCAAAATTTGCGAATGAATTAAACACTTAGTTTGCAAAATTATTTCAATTAATCCAATTATTCATTTTAAAATCAGCGTCAACATTTATATGTATATATATCTTATGTAAAAACCAAGTCTCATATAGATGCTCGAGTAATTTTTATTGCAATGAAAGAATATAAAATTAAAGAAAATAACTGTAGTACATCTTGTAAGGTCAAATAAAAAATCTTCCAGGTTTGAGCAATGTTTTATGGTTTTAGCCGAATGCTACGACGATAAACTTACAACTGATTTTCTTAGCATTGCACTGGATTTATCATTTGATAATTGTATATTTGAGCTATTGTTCATTATATTTGCTCATAGTAAAAGCAGTTTATACATTGATTCGAGACCAGGCATGTCAACGAATTTATTTTTGTTTCAATGATACTTATCATTTTCAAATACCTCTTGTTCATCAAACTTTCAGCTGAGAACATCATTGAGTTTGTTCCGACGGACGTCATTTATTTCAAAGAAGGTGATGTACCGCAATTGAAGTGTACGATTAAGTACAGGGGAGACGTTAGGTGAGTAAGGATTTGAGGTTTTAGATCTCCAATTGTCGTTTGGACAATTTATATTACTAATAAATTATCTATTCAGGAAATGTAAGCAAAACTTGCGGTATTCTGCAGCACCAATATTTTTTAATCTCACTCAGGAAAACAGATTAAATGTGTACTTCGCTCTTTAATAAAAGTGCGAATTTTCTGACGCATTTTTAGGCAGAGTTTCGTCCTTTTGAGACACAAAAATCAAAGTCTACCAGACAACTGGATTTTAGTTAGTAATACAGAAATCATTTACCATACTGAGCGATAAACTGAATTATATTTTGTAATCTGCACGTCTTGAGCATTTGAGAAAGCGTGAACAAAATTTAAATCCGCCGTACCCCACCGTTGGATACGTTTGGCATTTCGAAACTATTCAATTTCCTAATTCCATATATATTTAAATGGTTTCAAATAATTTGGTTGAACCAAATGTTCAATTTTGCATGCATTATTATAATACACATCGCACTAAAGATCCAGTTGTGTTTATGTTCATCAAGTATGGAGAGTAGTATATGTTCGGGCAACTCATGACTTAACAAATTGACTGAGCAAAACTTAGGCGTCTGTGAGCGGCACTTCACATTTCTGCACTGTTTTAAGATTAGCTTATACTTGGCCTGCTGTCAATACTATTTTTTGGAGAACGCAAACCGACTATGATACCACCCGCGATTTTACAAGTGTTTCAGAAATATTGCACTTCAAATCACAGCTACTAATTTTCAAGAAATTCAGTTCTGTATAAATATTCGTCATGAGAATGCCTTGAGGAAATAGTACGTCCCCATCCTAAAACAAATAAATTTTCATGTGTCAATTATGTTACATTTTCATTCTTACACAAATACTTCATTTACAGTGCACTTACACAAGGTTGGATTCAAATGAATAATTTGCAATTTATCCCGAATTCCGTTCCACCTCAAACGCATCCATCAGTGACTAAGACGTATGTCTACACAAGTCCTGGAAATAAGCCGTTGGAAGAAGGTGATTATGTATGCAGTGTGACGGGTCCATTTGGAACAGCCATCGCGAACAAGACTACGCTGAAAATAGACCGTAAGTCCTTATCATATTCTGTTACAGACATAATTGAAACATGTATTCTGAAAAGTGAAGCTGTCTCTCCAATCAGCAAGTCTAAATTCAGTATTATTATTACCAGGATGTAATGTGATTACACTATGTAATGCCCTAACAATGAAACCTAATTTGGAGTTTGGCAAGAAACGTCTGTTAATTACTTAGAGTAAGCCGATTCTGCTGCTTCCATGGATAAAGACTGCTCCGAAGTGTGAACAGTTCTTCAAATTACAGCAAACCTACATACAAATGTATTTCGCGATAGCGCATGACAGGCTATTGCGTATATAAACCTAAATTGTCTTTCTAGTTGTCAGAGGTTACGCTTAAGGAAATTCCAAGAGAGCTTGTTTTGTATCGGTTAAACTATCAGCTTATACAGGTCAGTTCGTGAAACTAGAAAATTATCACAACAGTGCAAATTCATTTATTTTTTAGTTCATTGGCGATGACAAAATTTGTTTATCGTAATAGTTAACGTTGATCATTAATAAATAATAAGAACTGGATTCGACCCAGTTCTCAACATATTTGGACTCTTGGTTTCGATAATTCGAGTAATTAGATTTCTATTATAACATTCGCTGTGCGTTATGAATAAAAAATTGTGGCAAGTACGTAGATTTCAATTGTAACAAAAATAAATTTGAAACTTTTGTTGGAGCATATTTGTCGTTCCAAACTTATCCAACTTTGGCTAAACATTTTAGAATATGTTAACTAATTATACACTAATAAGATGCATGTAGATCGTGATCCGCACTACTTAAAATATTCAAACAACGCGAAACTAGTCGTATATATGTGTGATGGAATAAATGCCAATATGGTTATTCAATCATAGGGCCTTTTTCACAAAACGCCGAATCTTAAATTTTCTCTTTCGATTAATAAGGTTCGGCGGAATATAGAGCGATTTAAAACTCGGCGTTTGGAATAATAACTTCGTTTGATAACGAGATGAATCGGACGGGAATGCAGAGCACATCTTCTGGTTTTACTTTAAACGATCTTTATGATACTTGACAGTAATGTTTACGTCAGTAAGGTTAATTCTCAGGCCCCGCACTCCAATTAACCACAGAAAAGTTCAAATAGATTGTAGAAGATCTCAACGATTGATCATAATTCAACATACCTAACGTAATAAATACATTTTGAACGAATAAATACGTATTGTTCAGGCATGCACACGTACATATTCAATTCAGTTTTCTTTAGGCAGGTGTGCTCTTATGTTCACAAGGAAGTTAATCACTTATACTCAACATCCACTGACTTGTAGGTTTCTCTAATCATGGAAAATGTCTCCATGAGTAGACTTTATTGGTTTAAAGACAGCCACACAGTCATTTGCATAAAGTGATGATTGATAATCCCTTATCCATGTGAAAATATAACGGTGATGCATGTCAGTGAAAGCATCAAGGAAATTGTCGTGCTGACGTTTTTCTACTCGTTCACGAAACTTGATTCTATACAAGGTGTACACACCCATCCACGTTTTCTGTGCTCAAGTTTCATAGAATCCGAAGCTATTTACGTCGCGCCGACCGACATCTTTTATGATTGAAATATTTTGCGATTAATTAGCATTTGAGCAACCGGTAAATGCTCCCGCTAAAATGATGTCTCTGTTAATGATGATGATGATGATAACAGTAGATCTTATGGCTCTTTTTTAAGTGAGATGTAGAATATTCATGGTGCATACTGAAAATCATTTGTATCACAAGTTGGTCAACTCAATTATCGCATATTTTTAATCGATATGTCGCTGTTAGCGTTGCATGGAATGTTCATAATACCATAATCAAATCACTCTGAGCGCGATAATTTTAAGTTTCCTAGTTATTTGCTCGTTGATTCATGTTAATTTAATGATCGATATCGCCTTAAGACATTCCACAAATTCAGTTAAATAATTGTCACGTAAAAATAAGTCGTAATATATGGTAACGGTTGTACTATTTTATAGTCATATGGTCTATAACATTCACTTAGCAAATCATTATTTTGTGAAGATTTACAATTTGCTAGCCGAATAACGATGAATCAGTGTTATATAACTTTTATTGATTGAACAAATTGTAATATTTTTCCACAGTTTTATGTCATGCTGGGTTATTGAATACAATGTTTACAATAATATATTGTGATATTTCTGATCACTAATCACCAGTTATATAGCTGTGGTATTCATTTGAATACTTGCAATTTGAAAGTTTAGTTGTCCCGTATTTTAGAAAATATTTATACTCCAAGAAGAACCAACAAACTGTTGGTCGGGGAATCCATAATTTTGATTTGCGTATCGCTCGGAAATCCTTTGCCTACGTACAAATGGACGTTTACCTCCGTAGAAGATAAGGCCAAAACGGTCGCGATTGAACAAGTAAGATTTACAATAATTCAGTATCAACTTTATCGCATTGATTATACAGTGAACACTTCAAGCATCTTAAACAATATTAATAAACAGAATTTGGTTAGAAATTAGAATAAATGATAAACATGTCATTGTTGTGAAACAGAGAATTTAATGGATTATCTTATAAAAATTCATTCGCGCGATTAAATCAGCTCTATTACATTAAGGCTATGCTTCTGTATCCGCTAGCATTGAATTTAGCACAAACGTTTTCGACGGTAATTCTGTTAATCACAAAATGTATTTCGGACAATAGATGTGAGCTTTTTCTTCTAACTTCAGGCTCGATTGCCCGGAATAACTTTAGAACAAAAAGGAGCTGCTTTGCATATCAGCAACATCCAACCACAGCATGCTGGATCATATAGATGTGAATCACCGCACCCACTCGGTAAAAAACAGAAAAAATCAGACTATTACATTTTAAATGTACAAAGTGAGTTGTCAAATGTTATTTTACTTTGCATCCAATTAATTTTAAATAGTTTTTAAGCAAAATATTACTTTCAAAACACAAATGTTATTTTCGCAATGCGCTTCGATAGATAACTGTACGATTATCAAAAACGAAACATTGCAAAATTCATCGAAAAATTAAATCGCTTTCAAGTTTGAACAATATGTTTATTTCAGACTATCGAGTTTTGACATAGAAGCGTTTTAGACCAAAATATTTTCATGAAAAGGAATAAGGCGGATATGGGATTAAGCAAGACAAATGCAAATATTTTTAGATAGTTCCGAAACCATTATATGCACTGAGCTTGTTAAGATAGACTAGCTATTAAAAATTCAAGTGACGCACTCAATCACATTTTGTAAAAAAAATAATAATGATATGGATTGTAGATGGTTTTCATCAAAGTCGGGTGGCGTATTTACCTGTATGGCTAATCAGTGCACGCACAATGTTTCATGTGTCTAAATGTTCGTGGGCTGCATATTGTGGGAATTTTAATCCAGAAATATAGGTGAAAATATTCTAACGAAAACTTTTTATTTCAACCGCCTCAGCGATAATTTGTTTTCAATACCTTGGCTTATTACATTTTTGAGGTCAAACGCCACTCGCAAGCGTTGAATAACGAAACATTCCAAATCTAGACTAGAATTCTATGTCAATCCTTCTTAGTGGTGAATAGTACTCGCTAACTCGGTGGTTATGGTATGGTGATGCTCTTTCGTAGCTTCAAATTCTGACTCATAGCTTAGTACACAATAGTAATACGCTACTTCGAAGACGTGCAGTTATTATCTAAAACATTCTGGCGTATTTTAGTAAGCGTATTTCTGCAAATATCATTCCATATCGGCTGCACAAAAACTATGATTATGTTTTCTATTCAAAGTTGTGGATTATATTTATAAAAACTGTTCAATTTAGTCGAATAACGGCGATCGGATATTTTCAGACCTGTTGTTTGTGTTCAATTTTCAACCACATTGATACCAATACAGAATGTTAAATGCAATCGGGAGTTATTTATCTTTCAAATAGATTAGCAGTTTGCCTAAATATCGTTTTACCGTAATGCAGGCAAGCCAGCAATTCTTACAATTCCGTCGAATACTGAAGTTCTTATGGATCATAAGGCATCGGTTTATTGTTACATCGATGAAGTACGAACCGTCCCTACAGGCACCGTTAGCTGGCTAAAAAACGGTGAAAAGCTTTCTATGAACGATGAAAATTTACAACTAACGAAGGATAATGTGAGTGATGATTACCAATATATTAATTTCGTTTAACATTCACCATTTATTTAATTATCTTCAAATTTGTTTTTATCATTATGCTGTAGTAAATATTTAAATAGTACAAGCAATTCATATTTAATTTCAAATGATATTTATATATCATTATTATGCTGGTTCACGAGTTTAGGTTTTACATTGTTCTGGCCCTACTTCGGTCGATGTCGTTCTTCAACATAAATCACAATCGCATGAATTTACATGTTCTATAAACTCTCGAATGAACAAACATTCCGATTCTGGAGGAACAATCTATCTTGTAGCGCTTGCAACGATAGGCAGAACTCAGACGTTGGGGTCATTTGCACCCTTGCGGCGAGATCTGCGTACAACAGTAGAAAGCTGTATCGTCTCCTCCCCAGCTGGTGGATAACATATTACACATTGCCTCCAATTGTGGGGTCAAGAGCTACGTTTACTTAAATCGCGGCACATTGCCAAGACCCGAAATCTGCACCAACTCTGGAATGAAAATCACCCAATACCAATACACATTTTATTTGTAGCACGTTTTAGAGGACTATTGTGAGGTTATGATAAAAAGCGTCTTTTTCAGCAGGCGTCGCACAGAGCGTCGGTGCACAAACGTCGAGCAACGTAATAGTACCAGTAATGCATTTCGTATTTAGAGTCCAAATCCGTTCGCTCCGGTAGTTGCTCGGTTTTGCAGCTTTTACTCGGCTGTTTCGCACAGAAAATCCAACTTCAGGCACATCAGAACCCTTTCCTTTCAAAAAAATGTTTAATCACGTTTTGTTAGTATACCAGTGTCTTGTAATCTCATTCATTGCAGTAAAAGCACGTACACATTCAGCCTTTCTAGCTCAATGCTAATCACAGCTGCTTTTCTTACGCCTCTGATATTCGAGATCTTGTCATCAAATCCTGAAAGCATCAACACTCAAAGTTCACAGTGTCAGAACTGACCTTTGCTGTTTAGTAATTCGTTTCGCCGGTGCGGAATAATGCAGTATGCTGATCAGTTGATTCCTAAACCCCATGCACCTAATGATGAAAGTACACTGTTGCTAAATGGCACATCATCGACTGGGGCTTCCCAGTCTAATGAAACCTAAACATTTCTCACACCATCAGTATCAGCCCCATGAAATCTAAAGAGATCCGGACGGGTAGGAGTTAGATAGACAGGGATTTTATAGAAAATTGTGCACAAACCACTCAAAACGTAGGACCAACGCTTTCGAACACATAAATTGAAACACAATAATTCATTGTGCAAAAACAGAAAGCTGAACAATACCTATAGGATAATAAGGCATATCGAGTAAAAATATATAATCTGCCAAATAACAATAGGGCCAGTCGTCATATATTCATCGAGTTTAGGAGCGAAAACCTCAACAGATTCCGAGCACATGATGGCGTGTATATGTGTAAGTATGCAATGTTTGCAATGTATGTATGCTATATGTATATGCAATCGAAAATGCAGATTGGTTAAATCCATTTAAATGTTTTCGTTTTTATTATGGTCATTGTTATTTCGAAACCTTTTTTAGAGGATGTATTACTGAATGCAAGATTTTGATTACCAATAGGTGGTCGCTCTGTATCTGTTGTTGTGCAAATTGTGTAGATTTAGTTTTATTATTCGAACCTAGAAATTCAAGCTTCGATTGAACTTTCGTGAACGAGGATAGTAATATTAACATAACAGTGTTCTTGCGACTTTTACTGACATGCGTAATAACAACATACATGTTTAAGCAAATGCTCAATGTTAGATTGCAACAAAACACTGTTTCTGGACATACTCTGGAGAATAATTATTCACTGCGACATCTGCTCTCACGAATCTTAGCATAAGAAACGAAATGCGGGTTGACGAGGATATTATTAAGGGTTTCAAGCTGATCGTGAGATGTGACCGTTTGGCCAACAGGAGATTGATGACAATCGGGATGTGGCGTCTCAAAAACAATCCGTTTCGGAAGTCGGTGGTACGGAATCCGTAAAACCTATCCTAACCAGCGTAACCTATTCGTGTTGATATGCTTCTCTACATTAACTAAAAGTACTTTTTTCGATGAGCATCATTGCGAATGCTAACTCACCAAACTTCCTTCGGTGATATCGCTTTTCAAAAACTGCGAGAAGCTTAATGTGCTATTCACGCATGGTCGAACTTTCGCAAACAGAATAATACACCTTAAAGTGTGGCTCTACATTTGAATGACAGAGATAGTCCATTCTGACACCAGTCGTGAACCAAATTACGAAATGCCCTGCTTGCCTTAGAATAATAAAGGCTTGCTCCAATAAATCATGGTTGGCTTGATAATGTGACCACTCGTAAAAGAGGTCTATTATAAGGTATACATAATCAACACATGTTTATTGTTTTCTCTGTTTAATATTTAGTTGGCACATTTTTAATTGTTATATTTTAATCTGATCGGATTCTTAGTTTCAAATTAATGTGTTATCTACAATGGTCATTTAATCATTGTATTCTACTTTAAAGTCACCGAGTAGGCTCATTAAGATTAAGTTGATCGAATGAAACTTTGCGAAGAACTTCATGGCCACACTTACACGGAAGTTGGATACAAAGTTCTTAGAACAACCTACTGCATATGCGTGTGATTGAATGTTTGAAAAAATTGTTTTTCTTTTAAATCATGCTATGTTATTTTACTCGAATTACCATATTTTTATAATCAGAATTAAACGTTCTCATATGCTTATTTCTTAGATGAGCATATACACCATACAATATAAGCGAAAAATACAATATTACTTGAAATATAATACATATATATTCATTCATTTTTTCAAAACCCCCGACACATATTCAACAATTTTTGGGATAGACACTCTTGGTGGGCAACTTAAATATGGGATATTCCGCAATGGTGCAATGCAACTATTCAAACGAAAACGGTTGGGCCATTCAAAATGCGTATATCAAAACTTTAGTACCGAGGCCTTTCGTTCTCACTAATGCAAGTCTCGACGAAGTTGCGATCGCGGAGGATCCCACAACGTTGGTATGCAAACAGACTGGTGAACCGTTACCAAGCAAAAAATCGATTCTACATAATACCGAGCGCCAAGGCCAAACCATTCAGATAGTAAGTAATATATTTTTTAATTATTAGTAATAAATTCTAAAAAAGTTCAAAAGTAGAAATGCAAAACGTATTGGCATTCTATGGTTTTCTTCATTTAAATTAGAGCAAACCCCATGATTATATAAACAATCATTTCTCAAGAAACCATGATCGATGTTTTTGTGTTCATATACTAATTTGACCGAAATTCATCCTCGATTCATGGGACAAATTTAGAAATGTAGAAAATCAAAGATATTCGTAAAACGTGACATACACTTTTTCATTTTTCTTAATTTTGATATGGAACAGTGATAACCCTTGAAAATATACAAATTGTGCATAGTGTATAACATTAATTATGTAATGCTTCGCCATATAACTCATTATTTGGACTCGCGGTCTCCACTTGACGAAGACAGCGAGAAAAGTGTGATGATGTATATTTACTATGATATGGTAATTGTGAAGCTATGTGCTTTTTGTGACCATAAATTCTTGAATCTTGAATCTTGAATGTGTAAGTGAAGGGGATGTTAGCACCACGCTATTATGATATTTATTTCTTACTTTCTTAAATGGTCGTACTAGTTTACTTGGCATAATAAAGACTATAACTAACAAACGAGGAAGGATTATATGTCGCGGCTTTGTAAAAATATAATTTTCCACTTGAAATTTAGAAAAAATAATTTCGGAAAGAAAAAAAATGAGTTTTAGTTAGATAGTAATGAGAAAACATTTGCATGTGAATAAAAATAGAGTTAATATCTCTTACGTGTGAGTTAAAATTTTCAAAACGTTTCAGAAATTGCAGTTTACATCTTAGCGTAAAATTTCAACGTTTTTCTTCCGTAATGCTTCTTCAATATTTGATATACATTTTTTATTTCCAAACAGTATGGGAATATTAGAGATTCCGGAGAATACGAATGCTCAGCAGAAACCGATCTGGGGGATGCATCAAAAGACATTGTGCTATATCTTTTCGAGCAGGAGGGTCCACAAATATTTTTTCATTTCGAAGAAAACCGTGGATGGGGTCGCTTGATATCAGCAGAAATAGATGGAATCCTCACTGCTTATGCATTCCACGAGGGTGAACTGAAAATTCATTGTGCAAAAATGAAGAATAGGAGAGGCGTACATCCGACATTGTAAGTTATATAACGTCGCAAAGGAAACAAAGTCAATACAACGTTGAACTAAGAATGAGCTTCTGAACAATGAATGTATTGAATAGAAATACGATAATCATCATCTGTGCATTTGAAAACCATTTCATTTCATAAAATCACACTCCCAGTTGACATCTTGGCATTGTTTCAACTAATTACAATACACTAAAGAATGTTTTAACTATATTTAAACACAAACTGTGACAGTTAAGAATTTAACTGATATATATATTTATGCATATATATATATATATGTATATATATGTATATGCCTTGACCATTGGTCATAATCTGTCTAAGCCTG
>JACCGJ010012540.1:0-13637 GCA_013407085.1 Atriophallophorus winterbourni
AATGGAACATGCATTCAAACAAGTTTCGTGAACGAGAAGAGCGACATCAGCATGACAGCTTCCTTGCGGCTTGCACTGTCATGCATCATAACAAGCTTTTCTCGTCACTCCGCTTGACAACATACAAGGTTAAGCAAACACTCCAAGAATATGCTTAGTGCAAGACCGCCATTGAACACGGTTTCGGGACATATCCTGAAGCGTAATTAGCCATTGCAATATCTGATCAGCCTGGAAGGCGTGCTGCGCCGACGTTGGAAAGGTTACTAGTAAGAGTTTTTAATCTGTTCTATGCCATGTGCCGGTTTGCCACCACGAGATTTAAGTCGCAAAAGAATCTGTTTCGGAGGTAGGCGGTGTGGTCCGGCATCCGTAAAACGTGACCCAACCAGCGTAACCTATGCAGGTTGATTTGCTTCTCTATATCAACATTACTACCGAACAACTTATTTCGGAGAGCATCAGTGCGTATGCGATTGTAACAGCCAACTCCTAGAATGCTGCGGACACATCGGTTGTCAAATATTTGGAGACGCTGAAAGTGAAGCGAGGTAGTATGTGAATGATAGAAATGACATCTCAAATCCGAAATTTGTCACAATACAGCGAGGCGTGTAAAATTAAGTTAACCACACAGAACGTTGGGTACCAGATGGAACGAACGCAAATCGACAGAGGGGAGAAGGATTACAAATCCGGACAATCGAATCACGCTGGCCAATAGGGACTTCAATTCAACTGGAGCGAAACCAGAAGGCACACGCACTACAAGAGAAATCCTCCGAGCGTTGGACTCCACAATGTAGTCATAAAATTAACACATTCAATCGGATGACGTGTATGCACCAATGAGGAACCCAATATAGAACCGCGTGACCTTGAGAGCAACCAATGGCGAGGACAGAAACCGAACGGTCAGTGTATAAAAATCAGAGGAGGCGACGATTACGATTACTTCGGTCGATGTTAAACTGACGACAGCATTTTTATATATTACCCGAGTAGAACCCAAGTAATAATTACCCAAATGTTTAACACTGGAAAACCTTTATGCTATTAGTCACAATTGACTAACTAAATCCAACACTACGCGTAGCAAGAGCACAGGCAGGCCGTTCAGACCAAGAGCTTTACCGTCTCTGGCCAAAAAGCCATTAGGCTCCGGCTCGTGTGTATTTATACACAGAATCATTATGGCCGACAAAATGGACCAATCAGAATCGAGAATCATAAATTAGAATTTTTTGAGGAAAATAATAATATTTCCTCAACAAATATCAAGCATGACAACTAAATGTCCTACCGCTGTAATGCCAGCTCAGCGAACACAAAACACTAAATCCTTGAGCTACCGGTATTCGCTTCAATATCCAACTCACGAACCTTATTTATAAGCGAGGAACTTTGTCCATGTTATTTGAGTGTGCATGAAAGTGAGTGACCCAGCGGATCAAATTGTTTAGGTAACAGTATGCGTCAATCTTGGTATATTGTGAATAGAGGTAGGAAAGGAATCCGAGTTTGAATTCGCATCGTATAAGCACCGAAGACACGGATTCGCGGAGTAGGTACACTAGTGAAAAGAAGTTACAACGGAAACTAGCCGCACATTGCGAACCCATGTGTTAAAACAGGCTAGTCGGGTCAGACTTATCGACATCGTGGTGATACGCAGCTCACATTGTACCTTTACCTTTGTGCGACTATCTCCTCCTGGAGGATGAGTCGGCTTCAATGAAGGCTCTTGGGGGTTTTGGTACAAAGCGGCCTCCCCAGCACCACCCGGCGTTTGTTCGAGTCAGCTTTTCTAGCCTTTACATAAACAAGTGCGAACTGCAAGGCAGCATGGAGTTTCCCGAAAGAGGTGGTGTGCACCAATTAACCGTCTAGGAGACTGCTCCAGATTTTTCCTCAGGGTTTTCTCCCAAAGCCTTTCCCGCGATCTCCACTGCCACCCCAGCTATGACAACCTTGTACGATACTGATTTGCCACAGGTACTGAGCTGTATGCGAATAACGCTGGGGTCTCATTCTCAGTGTAAGCCTGGACAACCTGACAGTATCTTAGCCCACGTGTGACACTGTATGGACCCAGACTTGTGATGTCATATAACCTTATTAGATTAAAAGTTCCCAATGAATCCGCCACACATCTGCAATGAAACAACGGAGCAAACGAAGAACCCCACATGACCTACCGAAGATTCGTGGAACAGGTCGACCCGGGCGGCTAACGCAATCTTGTTCGCCAGTAGACGAGCGGCCTTTAGACGCAGATCTGGCGGTAGCTTTTGAACGACTTGTGCGTTGTAAATGTAGCCGGTATGAGGCAGCACCGAGGAATTGCTGAAGCCGGACAACAATCGTTTTTGTGCGCCAAGGACGAGGATGTTGCACGAGGGCATTTTCGTGAGTGCAGTGAGACCGCCAGCGTGTCCTAAATAAAATCAAAAAAAACGCTTAGGTTAAATAGTAGATATAAAAAGAGAAAAGGCTCGAAGAACGTGGGGGTGACAGGGGGTACAAGACTAGTGGTGCTAACGGTGGTCTCATCCAGACTGCGCTTCGATTTAGTCAAACGGATAATCGATTACATCTGGTGGTGTAACTTCAAAATCTCCCATTGGACGCTTGACGGAGATGCAATTTTGCAGCAGTTTTCTGCTGTGCAGCTAATTGTGCTAAATTGAAATGCCACAGGCAGTGAGCTGCATGCGAAGACACGCTGGAATCTCACTGTCATTTCTAATTTATTTTTAGTTCTCATGTCTGTCTCGTCCTGGGCAACCTGACAGTATCTTAGCCCACGTGCAGTCTCTGACTGTGCCTCAGTTTGCCTGGATTAGGCTTGTGCTTTCATACATACATACAGACGCTTGACTGCTTTAAAACCATCACATCCACGCGGCAAGGAGTAGGTCAAATTTATACTCGTCCATAAGAATCGAACGCATATAAACTGGAACAAGGCATCTACGCTTACGAGACAAATGAAAATCAGGTATTCTTAATGCATCCAGCGTACGGCCCACGCTAGTTTGCAGATCACTCCACTTCACAGGTGCGCAATATTACTCACATCAATCGGAAGTCTTCAACAAGACTGCCACTAAACATGGTCTGAAAAGTATCCCGAAGGGCCACTAACAACCGCGATGTTCTACCGTGGGAGCCACTTAACGGCATATGGTTTAGGTTTATATACCTGACGGCAATAAATAGTGCGGCCAATGTTGTTACGCCCAGAGTACTTGTAAGATAATCCTCCTTCTCAAAGCGTTCCGATAACGCGTGTCTAATATAGTTACTAACAATGAAGCCCTGTTTCTAACCTACAAGCGCGGTCCTGTTCACGGATGTGCAATCGTACGTACTTATGTGGCGTGTATAATTGATTGCCACGGGTAATGAGTGCAATGCTGAAAACACGCGGCCGAGTCTCACTACCATCTTTATTCTCGTATTTCTCACTCTTCTCAGCCTGGGCACCTTACAGTGTCCTTTGCGCAAGTGCATCCTCCTGACTGTCGGCACTTTGCCGGATCAGGCTGTGCTTCCTACTATGCAAACATACATACATAACTATCATGTCGTGATACCTCTGCCCGAACAAATAATCTCTATTCTCGCTTAAAAGGTGCTCAGCGGCCTAGCAAAAAGGGAATCAGGGCACATCATTGCCCAGATCCCGGCAAATTTCAAAAGCTACTTCCTAAGGTGCAACCCTGAAAGTCGCCGGAGTCTATCAGGCACTGGAAAAGGCCGTTAAAGTTGTCTTGGAGGGGAACGTATAAGTTCCGGATTATGAATGAGGTTCACCCCTGCTAACGTACTTGAAATCTGTCTATGCTTGGCAACCAGCGTATCCTTATCCCAAAGGAACAAGCGCAGTCTCCCAATATGAGCTTTTTTGTGGATTCAAGCTTGTATTTCGTACATACAAAACCTAGGGCTATTGGGGTTCCGTTAACCAAAGTATAATGGTTAAAATACTATTTTCCATCAGTTGGGGCTTAGTTTAGTCCCTTCAGCTACTTATAAAGTAGCGAGTAGACGAGAACATAAGTTCACATTACGCCATCCGTCTACACAAATACTAGTTTGAAACGCGAAGAGTCCAGCGGATACGCATAGCTGATGAGAGGCAAAAACCCCGAAACCGGTCCTGTGCTTCCGGTGAGATTTTAGCGTTTCGGAATGGTATTCTACTCTGATCTATCCTGGGGTTGTAATAACCCTCGCGGCAATACGCCGTTGGATCAGTTGGGGCTTAGTTTAGTCCCTTCAGCCACTTATAAAGTAGCGAGTAGACGAGAACTCTGATTCGCATTGCACCACCCGTCTACACAAATACTAGTCCAAAACACGAATAGTCCAGCGGATACGCATAGCTGATGAGAGGCAAAAACCTCGAAACCGGTCCTGTGCTTCCGGTGAGATTTTAGCGTTTCGGAATGGTATTCTACTTCGAATATGGGATTGGAGTTTCCGATAAACAACGTATAATGACATATACTATTCTGTACACATAGAACCTGGTTGCAACGCAAAGCGAAGAACATGCAGCCGAAACGGGTCCAATGAAGGCGTGAAAATTATCGACTTATTCATTAAAATTGTCATGTTTCATTAACTGAGGCAATAATACGATAGAAAACCGTACCGGTATGTTTCCGAGTTGATAATTTTAGTTTGGTGATTAGATTTTTATGGCTGAAAGCTGTGGGAAAGCTCCACATTGATGGTAATTTGCCGATTCATATCACATGGTTGTCTTTACATATGATTCAACATCCCCATTTTTCTCCTCGCGTTTTAGTCAAAACGCACAACTTTTTCGCGGTCTGCTTTCTCGCATTCGCAGGTATGCAATACAGCCCACGGCGTCAGATGAAGCTATTACCCAAAAATTAGACAAAACAGCTGACACTGGACCGATCCTCATCACAATGTTCATGCTCGGTGAAACAGTCAGCTGATCGGATAAACAAAGATGATAAAACAAGAGGAGCAGAAAAACGCTGATCGTACCCATGAGTTTAGCCGCTGTGGAAGCCCCCACTAGAATACTCATGTTCGGAGCGACGAAAGACATCCTGGATTCCACGTAGGCAAGCATGGCAGAGCGCATCTCTTGTAGTTCGATGGCCATCGTGCAAGCCTCTTGGATCCGTTCGAGTTGATCCACGTCCAGGGGGGTTCCTTGAGTGGTGGATGCGGTGACGGAGACGACCATGATTGTGGCCGGTGTGAGAAACGCAGCGAGTAACTCGGTTTGTTTCGAACGCTCCAAGATGTCATTGCCCAAGACCTTAGTAAAGAAATGATGGAATGGGGAAAACGGGGCATGTTTGCAAATTCTAAACTATCAAAACAGGTAGCAATCAAAGATAAAACGATGTAATTTAGATCAAAAACCCGTGTTGATCAGAATGTCTGAAAGGACTGGGCAACCTTATGGACATTCTGTAAATAACTCGCGGAATCAGTTGATCGAAACTATTATGTGAGAAATCACAAGCCTGGTTCAGGCAAAGTGCCGCACACTCATGGACTGCACGTGGGCTAAGATACTGTCAGGTTGCCCAGGTATAGACAAATATGAGAAAGAAAAATAGAAATAGAAATGGCAGTGAAACTACAGCGTGTTTTCGCATACACAGTTAGCTACACAGGATAGAAGCAATGTACGATTGCACATCCGTGAAGTAAATTGCCGGGCAATGAGCCGCCACGAAAAGAACATAAGCTCTTAGGACCTATATCAAGACGCAAGAAACAATCGAAAACAGATCAAAATGAGAAACTACAAGGTATTCCTGTGATAAGAACTGGAAAGTAAATTCACTTACCGAAACCACTTTTAGATAATCAACGTAGGACGGTACAAGAGACTCCAATTCAGGAAACCGCTTCGAGTACAAGTCACGGACGTATTTATGAATGATATCTGCAAAGTATCGGGGGTGAATGTGCAAATAAAGGGTCGATAAAGTGATTTGTTAAATATTCTTGAATCAGTGAACGCAACAAGGAATACAAACACACACGTACAGATTTAACAGACGTGTGCTAGTTAAACACGTGGATCTATTGCATATTTATAACAGATAAACATGCAGACTAATGTGCCACCAGGACGCCACATCCTGATTGGCGCAGAATTCGATGCGGCCAAACCGCCAAATGGAATAGACAGCTGAAGACCTTCAATAGTGACCAGCTCAAAGTCGGCGGAGTCCGTCTTCCAGGGGTCTAAGTTCAAAAATATCTCTGTGTTTAGTAACACTTGACGATGTAGAATCTTTGTTCGGTCGTGGTCTTCCTGTAAGCATTTTATCGGGTTTGACTGAACTTGTGTGTTTGTGAAATGAAGTAATAATAGTAAAGACCGCGAGAAAGATGTTTTGCTTATGTTGTTCAATGCTACTTAAAAACCAGTATGTCAGCGGCGCAGATGCCTGAACCCAATTTGTAGGATGATAATTCCCCTCCATTCTATTTACATTGTAAGTATGAGGTACGAATGTGCAATCGTGAAGTACTTATGTGCTGTGTAGCTAACACCGTGCTAAACTGATTTGCTATCGATTTTGAGCTGCGTACGGGAACGCATTTCTTATATCTGTCTAGGCCTGGGCAACCTGACAGTATCTTAGCCCACATGCAGTCTATAACTGCGTCGCACCTAGCCTGTATCAGGTTTGCGCTTCCATACATACACACATACTAGCGTGCACCTTTTTTTTAACAATAACATTCGGAAGATGCAAGAACACTTGAACGAAGCATTTTTTTAAGTTGAACAAAGTTCGACCTAAGAAATCAAACATGCAGCTGCACCGCAGAGAAGTGCTGCACATTTGCGCATCCTTGCCGTACCGAGTGCTTAACTGCCACACAACAATAATATGGTAAACATATATATGCAATGAGAAACTTGTACCTTAGATTGTCGGGCCTAGAAGGGGACAAGAATTTAAAGATAGCAGCAAAACGGAATTCCAGGGTGTCTGGAAAAGCAGCAATACTCACTTATTTCGTTGTCAATTTCTACCATTAGGTTATTCGCCTCGACGATGCACTGATATTCCGGGTCAGCTTCCACTGGGCCGTGGATTTTGTCACGCTTTTTACGATCAGAAAAGTAATTGAGCTCCTCCAAAACTTTTGCTAGCTGGAAGATAATGGAATGGTGTAAGGATGAACAAAGCACCGAGGAAGCTAATAAAGAGTTGAATAAAGCGTACCCGTTCACTATTTCTCAATTTCGCAAACGTTGTTATTGGTGCATCGCAAAATGCGGAAACAGAAGTTGGAACAACAGGTTTAGATGGTAGAATACCATCGACCGGAACTGAATCAGAAAGAGAAAGGCTTATATCTTCCAATTCTCCATTGGCGTTATCCAACAGCTGATCTTCCACTGCTTCAGCATCGTCAAGATCTGCAAGAAGTTCTTCCGCTAAAGACATTTCAAAACTAAAAGTAAAATTATATATTGATGAGGAAGAAATGGAGAATTCAATTTGTATACAAGAAGCGTGAATAACTGAAATGTGTTTATGCTCAAAAACAACTAATTGCATGTGCAACCTCTATGAACAAAGCAGAAAATGTGCAGATGATGTTATTCTCATTTTGTCATCTTCACATACATGTAAATTTAAAGCAACGTTTGTAAACACCGAGTTGTATCACAGTGAATGAACGCTACTTGGCAATTGATCCAGATTGTGGAAGTTTAATATAACTGAATTATACAATATAGAGGGTGTAACGCGGTTACTTGTTAAATGAGACGGTAGTATGTATGTACATATGTATGTATGAAATTACAAGCCTGATCCAGGCAAAATGCCGCAGTTTGAGACTTTGAGTGGGCTAAGATACTATCAATTTGCTAAGGCCTAGACAGATATATGAGAGGGAAAAAGACACGGTAGTAAACCATAATTGATACCATATAACGTACTCGTTTCTGCACAAGGAATCACGAGTTCGTGATGACAAATATTACTGCAAAGATGAAGATTTTTTCCTAGGAAGTGTGGTGTTGCACATGAAATCAATACATCCAGTTTATGCAATTAAACGGTGCTCGATCAAAAAGTTTGATATCATTCATCGTGGATAGGCGCTTGAAAACGGAATGTCACGTGAGTTTGAAGCGTAAAAAGACAATGGTTTCTATACCGCGTTGCTATCAGGAGCAGACAAAAGCAAATAAACCGGAAAAAACGATCAAACTCCCTGTGAGGCATGTGATAGCTAATGTAGTTTTTAACAAATACATCCGATATCACGTGCGAAAGTACGCACAAACTGAACCGTAGCGGTATATTGTGCATAAAATCAGATGTCATTCCTGTGTCTAGGTAATCCATAAGTCGAATTCTAGGGATGTTTGCGTGAAATCAAAACCCTAGCAGTGTCGCACGGTTCGAGAGTCCACGTACGTTAAAATACTGTTGGATGGCGATGGCGTAGACAGTGTAGAAAGAGAAAATAACGGTGCTTCAAAATGACGACGAGGATTAAATACGGAGCTGCATATAAGTTTAGTGATGTTCGATGATTTACTGAAAAGTGGACGTGCTCGGCACATCCCTTGTCGTGAGAAAATACCGTTTGATGTTTACAAATCTGTGATTTTTTTGATAGGGCGCGGAAAGTCAAGAACTCGTGATCCACATCACTAGTGCAAAAGTACATCAAATAAAGAAAGCCTGTCCAGTGTCCGTCAAAAGAAAACGCAGACGACAAAAATCAACCGGTCGAACAGATTGTCGGTCCCACCAATCACAACTACGAAGGTCCCAAATGTATGTATGAATTCACAAGCCTGATCCAGACAAAGTGCCGCACAGTCACAGACTGCACGTGGGCGAAGATACTGTCAGGTTGCCCAGACCTAGACGGATAAGGAAAATAGTAATTGCAGTGAGACTCCAGCGTGTTTCCGCATACAGCTCACTATCGGTGGGCATTGATTTAGCACAGTGTTAGCTGTACATCACAAAAGTGCTGCAGAATTGCACATCCGTGCACGATATTGTGATCGCCAAACTTGCTGATCAAACGACTAATCGAAAACTATCGGATGAAGCGTTGGGCTTGCCACATTCGCGAGGGTCCATTACTGGCCCTATCGAGGCGAGGTAAGTCATATTTCATTGTTGATGACTGCCTCATTTTTACCAATAGCAATCGTGCAGCACTTCTGTGCTGTGCAGCTAACAATGTGCTAAACTGGTTTTACGCCGGTAGTGAGCTGCATGCGAATACATGCTGGAGTCTCACAGCAATTGCTGTTTCCCGTTCCTATATCTGTCTAGGCCTGCATGCAAACTTTTTTAATAACTGACTCGCACATTTAATAACCTCAATGTCGATGTATGCCTTTTGTCGAAAACACGCACACATAACTCTAGCTTGGTTATGCGATTTTCTAATATTTCGAACTATCTACTGATCACGATGCCATGGTATCTGGTAAAGCTGGTTTCGGAATCGTTTTGACTAAGAGAGCTGAGGTCGCACTTATTTACTGGATCACAGTCAACAGTCGCCTTTGGGCAGTAAGACTACAGGGTTCGTGCAAGAAAAGCCGATGTCGCAATCAATCCCGCAACCTGTTTGTGGTTGCTGCCTATGCACCGATTAATTGTAGCTTTGAACTTGCCAACGATAAGTTCTATGGAAAATTGCAAGAACTCATTAGACTTGCATCGAAGAGTGACATCGTTGTCTTAGCTGGAGACATGAACGCACGTGTAGTCTATCCTTAGACGAGCATTTCGTAGGTGGAAGGTTTGGTCTCGATTGTCATCGTAATGACAACGGCGAAAGATTGCTTAGCTTGTGGTCAGAGCAGACTCTACCTTGCCAACACTAACTTCCGCCATTCGAAGCGTCACTGCTTCACCTGGAAATCTCAATCGGAGGCCTCGTTCACGCAAATTGATCATATTGCTAACAGTTACTCTTGGCGAGGAAGTGTGCAAGATTGCCGTTCATACTGGGGCACTTGTCGAGAGTCCGATCATGCGTTAGTTTGTGCTAAGCTTTCTGTCTAGGCCTGGGCAACCTGACAGTATCTCAGGCCACATGCAGTCTCTGACTGTACGGCACTTTGCCTGGATCAGGCCTGTGCATTCATTCATTCATTCATGCTTTGGATGGGTTTTGGCGGGAAACGTAGAAACATTACAAGACAGCTGAATGTTGCCAGGTTTAATGATCTTCCGGTTCTCCGAGGGTTTCAGGTCAATCTGAGTTTGCATCTTTTGGTAGTTCCGAAAGATAGTATCGATGAACAATGCAGTGTGATACACACCTACTTGGAAACAGCCGCGTTGGATAGTTTATTATTATTATTATTATATTTGCACATTCTGATACAAATATAGTGCCATTCAACATAAACAATGATATGTACAAAGCGAGAAGGGGGTACAAAGCGTTGTCCTCGGCATCGTTGAACGTAGGCGTGATACTACCCGGTTGCCTACACCGGATAGTTGGGGGGGGGTGACTTCCCGTGTAGCTCAACACTGGGTTTCTGTGAATTCTATCCAACTAATGGACTAACGTCGGTTGATTTCTGTTGATAGCATACATGATGTGGCACGATGGCATATTAAACGTAAACTGGTTGCCCGTTTGAAAACTGACAGGGAAAGTTGGCGGAGTTCCACGACTACGGAAATGGAATCTGCGGCAGCTGTAGGCAATTTCAGGAAATTGTTCCAACTCATCAAAACTACTGGAAGCGGGCGACCAATCATCAGTGAGCTGATACGTGAAGCATATGGTTTGCCAGTTTTTAACATGCACATGCTCATGTATCGATGGGTAGAACATGTTGAGGCACAGTTTAACTGACCTTCTGCACCCACTGATTTCGATGATAAGGAACACTGTACCACGTGGTCGATTTCTCGCAATGCTCCAACTCAATCAGTGATTTACATTCTACTCCGGAGCCTTGAGTGCCATCGGGCATCAGGTGCTGATGGCTTGGTACCGTCGTTGTTCAAAGATGAGTGTTTCTCTCTGGTTTGCGATCGTCAAGCGCTGTTCGCGAACAAATGGGCCGAGGAACGCGTTCTGATCCCTGGGAGAGAATCAGTAATTGCTCCGATTTTCAAAAAGGGACGGCGTGATTCCTGTGAAAATCATCGGAGTATCAGTCTGATTTCAGTAGCTCCTAAAATACTGGCCTCCATCCTGCTTCACCGATTGAGTAGCAAATGGGAAGAGCAAATCCGTGAGGAGCAAACTGGGTTTCGTTCCGGTCGAGGGTGCTTAAATCAAATCTTCACACTGTATGTTACTAGAGAAACGCTACGCATTACGTGGGTCAACTATCGTGGTATTCCTTGACATCCGAGCGGCATTCGATTTAATGGATTGCGAAAGTCTTTGAATCTGTCTGGTGAGACATGGAGTGCCCGAGAAGTATGTTTGGATCGTGCCAAACCTCGAGCAGGGTTCGAGCGTACGGACAATTATCGTCCTCGTTCAAAATCTCCAGCGGGGTGCAGCAGGGCTGCCTTATCTCGCCGTTCCTTATTAACTTCGCGATCGACGATGTCCTAAGGAAAGCTTTAGCTGGTCTTGTGGGCGTAGGTGTTGAACTTTTGCCGGGTGAGAGAGCTACCGATCTTGAGTATGTGGATGACATCGCACTTCTGGGAGATGAGCCTCATATAATGCAACAGCCTGACACTTGAAGCTTCAAGGTATGGCATGTGCTTTGCGCCTAACAAGTGTAAAAAAACATACCCAGGACTGGAGTGGCTCTATTCCAAATCTAACGGTGTGCGATGTCAATCTTGAATTAGTCGACAGTTTGCTTACCTTAGTAGTTGTATCTCTGCTGGCGGTTGTGTCGAGGACGAGATTCCACAACGTGTTCGCAGAGGTTGTGACGTTTGTTAAACTTAGCCACTTGTGGCGTCGACGCGATGTTTCACTCCATACTAAGGACCGAGTGTACAACGCAATGGTACGTGCTATAATACTTTATGGCTGCAAAAACTTGTTCTATCTGAGCAGATGTCCGTCGGCTATCTGTTTTTGAGACCCGCTGTCTGCGTACGATTGTTCGCATTTGGTGGCAGCATCGTGTTGCAAATACAGATGTCTGCAAGCGAGTGTTAGAACGGAGAGGACGAGGACTGAGAGAAATGCTGATGCTCGCTCGCTTGAAATGGTTGGGACATGTTTTAAGAGTGCCTCATCCTGTTTTCCCTACCGCGCCTTAATCGACGAGCATGGTGGAAACGATCGGGTGGCCAGCTTATAACGTGGCAGGTTGGGATGAAGAAACGCACCATGGCGCTAGGGTCAGCATGGTGTATTCGATTGTCTGGGAGGGGTACAAAAGAGCCACCTAATAGTTGACTAGAAACATTACGAGATATGTCTGCAAACCGAAGTCAATGGAGCCAGCGTATTTTATTAATCTTTTATCCCGTATAATATTATATTATATTTGATAGATAAAAACAAAATCCCATGCAGTGAAACAACAAAAACAAGTAGCTCTTCGCGCATTTGCTTTTGCATAATTCGTTTGCCTGCTATCCTGTTTTTCACGCGCTTGCTTATCTGCATTTCCTGCTTCATAATACTTGACATATTGTCTGGCTACAGACTTATACTTCATGATGATGATGATTATGTGATACAGAGGCTGAAATCAAATGTGGATTGCTATAAAGCCTTGAAACCTTGTAACACCGCGCGTTTTTCCTCATCAAAACATTGACCTTGACAATTCGAAATTCCGTTCGTGTGTGCATCGTGACCGCTCTGTACACGTTTTGGCTACCGCTATATATTTTCCAGTCAACCTGCGTTTTCTCCTACTTTAGTGAGACGTTATTGTAGTAATATAGTCAACTACAAGTTGGTGAGCCATCCGTATACTCATCCTTCGTGTATCTTTCCGGTAAGTCAAGCGTTTCTCCGATTTTTTTCGGTATTTATTTTTGGGTGCGTATTTTTGTGTGTTTCGTGTTTTATTTAACAACTGCTATTTTATCAGTTTTTTGTCACTTGGACAGTTCATCATGATTGAATCTAAGCGCATATTATTGGCCTGTACGGCCATCACAGTTCCCTGTTTCATTCCACATGACCCCGAGTATTGGTTCTACTTTTTTGAAACGGAGCTTAGCGCCAAGAATATGATAGATGACGCAGCGATGTTCTCTTATTTGACACCAAAAATGCCGACCGACATATTACTGCAGGTTCGCGACGCAGTGCTCACTGTCCCCGAAGGCACCTCTACCGTAGCCTCAAACAAGCCGTGATTTCCCGCACGGTCCCGTCAAAACGCGTGAGGCTGAAAACAGCTTTTTGGCGATCTGGAGGTTTTCGGAAAATAGCCATCTACCATATTGATTGAGAAGCGACGACCACTGGGGTCAGCGCTTATGGACCAGCCGTTATTTCGGGAACTTTGGGTCCAGCGCCTACCGACGTACGTGCAGGCTATCCTACTTTCAGCGAAAAGTACTCCAATATCTGAGCTGGCAGAGATGGCGGATGGCATCGCCGAGTTCATACACTCTCATCCAGATGCCCATATCACCGCCGTAGCAGCAGGAAAAACACACACA